>JAULBZ010001081.1:0-24298 GCA_032360805.1 Neoturris breviconis | reverse complement strand
AAAATAAATCATTTCCGTGGTGAAAATAAACCCTGGGAACGAGGTTGGTGGTAGTGCGCTTATTTGATTTTTTTACCTGATAAACTTGATCAATAAATTTATTGTTTATATTGGGTTAAGGTGTATATGGGGGGTTGGTGGTGACAGACTTACTTTGTATATTGGGGGCTGGTGTGTCAGGGTTAATTTGTATATAGGGTGGTGTATTAGGCGATTGGTGTGTCAGCTAGTCAGATTTTGTTTGTATATGCTGGATTAGTGTAGACGTTGTATAGATTGGTGTAACACGTACAGGTGTTAATGGAACATTAACAAACAAATTGTAATGAACACATTTATGACCAATTAGTAACTATTTAATTAACTACAAAAAGTGAGATTTTGCAAGAATTCGTAAAAATTTAAAGAGTCGGCTCTTTTGTCGGTTTGTTTTTTTATCTTGGCGTTAAAATTGCCTGCCGGTTCCTCTGTCGGTGTCTGTTAAAGTTTTATATAATTAGTCCGCTTAATATACTAGGAATAATACATATAAATATAAAATCATACATTATTCCCTTGCCGGAACGACTGTGCCCACCGGATCTCCCAATTCTAAGATATAAGCATCATCAGTATATTTTGACTGAGGTTCAATGATACTTAATTTCAAACCGCGATTCCCCATATTTCTTTGAGTATCTCCTTAAATTATACATGTTTAATCAACGCTTGTACTCTTTACACGTTTGGATTTTTGTAGAAGTTTGTATTTTCTTAGGTCCTGAAGATACGAGCAGCCTGGCGATGCTTATGATGCTTACACATAATAGTAAAATAAAATAAAAACGTGTAGAGGTCAAGAACAAATAAAAATATATCTTAAATGGTTCGTTCGCCTGAAATAGATCAGTAAAAAATTGGATAGCTTAAGATTTGTACGTGGTGAAGACAGTAATAGACAGTATAATTTCCAAATAAAGTTTTGATTGACAGATTTAATTTAAATATTTTTTTCATCAGCGTGCTGTCAAAATATACTGACAACTGTCGTAGACTGTTTGTTAGTAATCTTTCCAGTCAATACAGACACGCCCATGTGTTCCGAGGCTCAATCCTTTAATTATCGCCTCGGAACACATGGCCGTGTCTGCTTTGAATGGAAAGATTGCTAATTCCAAACAGTCTACTGCTATCCGTGATCACTTGCTTTTTTGTTTCGCAATCTACAACATTTAACCTCACTTTTCTGCGAGTTTCATTTAGTTGGAGAGGTGCGCCAAGATATAAAACAAACGGAGCGCTCGGATCGTGAACCATGATGACTTTTCTATTTCAACATCATCACGGAGCAATTTTGAACTCAGACTACTGTCGTCATGCGATAATCAACGTCAACAAAATCTTTTTTGACGTTAAATAGACGTCACGTTGCCCATTGTTCATGCGATGATAGGTATGTTCCATTTACTACCCAGCGTATAAATATTGTTCATTAGTAAAGTCATCAATAAAGACGCTAGAACCACATTGAAAACGTTATTCTGGCGTCTTTACTGTGGAGTTTGAACAAGTTTTTGCTCATTAGGTGTTAAGTTTATTAAATCCAATCCATATTATATTTCTCTTTCATCTCGCGATTTTCTTGCAAAAAAGCGCAGCAATGAAAATTCAGTAGAAAGTTGCTGTAATAAAGTTTCTAGTTGGATATCCATTGGAGTTCTTTGGGAACATAATTTACTTAATAAGTGTAGCACTTTTCGTTCTTAACCCTTCGTTAGTATGGCGGGGTACCCCGGAAATTTGTTAATTCATGGAAAGGTATTAGAACATTCAGGGGACAAAAAGTCACAAAAGTATGATGCAGATTTTTAAAATATGTAATAGAATAACCTCCTGAATAATAATTTTTGTTATGTTACTTTCACAGCAAAATTTTAAAATTCAGGGGGGCCACACCATACTAATGAAGGGTTAACATATGCATCATAAAATGAGAACTCAAAAACTCTGTACACGTTGCAAGTACACGTTTTTTTGTTTTATTTAGGTAAAAAAACAAGAAACACATAACAGAGATTTGCAATCGGTAAGAAACAACTATACATCATTTTCGACATTTTAACCTCTAAAACAGATTTGTTAGCAGCACATACAGTTTTCACTTTGATAAGTTAAGAAACAAATAAGAAACTCCAGTTCTCACTCAAATCCTAAGTTTCTTATATGTATATAAAAAAAATAAAACGTGTAAAAAAGAAAGTTCATACCGAACTCAGTGGGTAAAAACTTGTTCAAAGTCTGCCGTACAAAGAGGCCTAAACAACGTTGAACATTGAACAAGTTTTTGCCCACTAGGAGGCATTCAAGACCTTATTGGTAGTCTTTCCACGCCACGAAATACAACACGAGAAATGCAATATAGAAAGAAGAAAAATCTTACGGAAAAGTTTGACCTGATCACAATGGGTTTTTTTTCTGTATATATATATCCATAGGAAAAACATGATGATAATTTCCCATCCATTCCGTGATCATTGTATAAACTGCTCCCTATCAATAACAAATATCGGTAAAAGATAAACATAAAGTTAGCATGTTATCACTGGGAACAAATGTTTTAATTCAATATAGGAATATTAGTCACCTATTGATATGTAAGTCTAAATCGTCTGATCAGAGATTATAGAGTTAGTCATTTAATCTGCTACTCCAGTTACTACAAATACGAATGTAGTCACAACAAGTTTCGGTAAATAAGTCAAGTTTATTTCCAGGGATTCTTGATCAAAATGAGATCTTCAGTGTTATATTCAAGACAAAACAGTCTGAAATTATATTATTAAAACAACGCTTTGAGCCTTTGAGCAAGTGCGCTTTTTCTTATTAAGCCATAATAACTATGAGTAACAGTTAATTCGCCAGGAGGAGTATTCCTTTCAGGCAAATGATACGCTCAGACACAGAATAAAAAAAAACTGCAATCATAATTTTTTAAAAAAATATCTGTCCAGGTGTTTTAATTAATTTTTGTTTGTCATATCAACAAAACGTGATGTATACAGGATGAGATGTTGACAGAAGAAGAAGAAAAGATTAACTATATAGTAATTGAATATTAATATTCTCATTAGTATTAGGCAGATTGACAGATCAGACGTCCGGTCTTTGTCAGTTAGTTCGATCAAGTTAATCAAGACAATTTTTAAGGTCTGAAATGTTATTACTTACTTATTATTGTAACGGGGAGAAAAATTTAGACCCTTTTCTTTGATTTAATTTACCCTGTTTGGCCTGGGCCTTTCGTAAGCCCCTATTTGGCCTGGGGGGCAAAAAAGCCTATTTTTCTCAGAAACTACTAATGCTAGAAGCATAAAACTTCTGGAAAATATTATCTGGCACAAGTACTTTCTATTTCTGCCATTATATTGACAATGAACAAGTGACTTTTTTGCTGAGGTCAGCAAACACTTTGAAAATTTGCAATTTGTTTTTTTAAATTTGGTGCCTATAACTTTTGATTGAGAGAATATTTTTTATTTCTCTTTCCGGATTCTGAATGATAATTGAATCCTCTTTCGTAATTGTGTCAAAGTTATTTTTGATTGATGACATCATCAGTCAAACCCATCGAAATTTCTTTCAAAGTTGTGACGTAATTATAATACGTCATCGCTCTGGTCGTCAAAACTAATAACGTCAACTTATTCCTTTCGTGAAGATAAACAACTGGCGAAGGTTTTATTATCATGCCGCTATCCAATAAAAAGTTATGACGTAATCATTTTACCTAGGATTTTACCACAAGAACAAACGTTTTTATTGGTGGGTTTCTGATATTGCGATATTGAGAAGTAATGAAGCTACGGTCATGAAACTTTGACTACATGTGTCTAATAGATAATTGATAAAAGTCGGAAAGTTGCAACCGCCACTACCATTTGTCGTTTCGGAGTTAGAAAAGATAGGGTTAATTTACATCTAATTTATAACTCTCTTCAAAGAACGTTGTCTAGTGTTATTTTGTTGACTTTGAACAGGTTTTTACCGACTGGGGAGTATCAGAAGAAAATAAATCGAATAATCGATCACATAACTACGTCTGAAATTTTACTTTTTACTTTAAAATATGACGAAATATTTCCTTTCTCTATTGTTGTTACTAGGAATTAGTAAAGGATAGAGAAATTAAATAAAAATAGATATTAGAGGTTATTTTAGGTTACCGTTTATCCACATGATGAACAAATAAACTCATCCCTCTAATTTATTCACAGTTAAACTATCATCGCCTCTTCCTTGCCATCAAAGCGTTATCCCCGATATACCGATAATATTTTAGAAACCGACTCCAAGGGGGGGAAGGGAATGCCCTACCCCCTTAACTGCTGAACTACTTTTAATTTCTTAATAAAAATTGATACAGATAATGTTCTCATCAAACCTAATTCAAAAATGTTCAAAAATTGGTAAACAATAGGCTATTGTGCTTCTATGATCTTCAATGTAATTCCTTGAAAACAATAGAAAATTGTATTTTCATGTGTTTGATGTGTTATTTCGCCCAAATTTAGCGAAAATGGTGAAGAGACATTATTAGCAACAAGATATCGATTGTAAAAATATGCCATTTCTTATATAATACGCATTTTGAAACTGAAAAAACAGTTTTTTTCGACTACATCGCTCAAAAGTGGGCGTGGTGACAGGATACCTGCAATGACCAGTGGCAAACTTGTGAAATTCCAGTGGTTTTAACGCGCAATAAAAAAGTTATTAATAAAAAACTGCAGGGTAGGGCATGTTTGCCCCCCCCACCCCCCCTCCTCCCCGAGAGAATTTCTTATAACAATTTTATTTTAAAAGGAATGAATGACAACGATAAGAAATATGACCTCGTATACATGAAATCAAATACGATGACCGGATACGAACACATACTGCTTCAACCCATAAGAAGTTAAGTTTATGTTTTATCTGATAAATGATAAATTTCCGTTGTTAAGAGTTTCTATTATTTGTATACATAGTTGATGGATGGAGCTCAAGCTAATCATAGATAATGAGCTAATCGATAACTTATCTCCTTTATCACATGCCTAAGTTTGATTTACACTAGGCGAAAAATTCACGGCGAACCCAAACGAAGGTATTCCATTGGTAGAAATTGACGTCACACTAGACTAACGTCACACAAGAAGACATTCTTTCAAAAAGAATGACGTCAAACATTGTGTGCCGTCAAATTCTACCGATGGAAGGTTTTCTTCTGGCTTTCGCAGCAAAATTGGCCTAGTTGAAGTCAAGCTTAAGTACATGTATATTGTAATTAAGGATATATTTCAACATCCATTTATCCACACAGATTGAAAACAATATAAATATTTTTGTTTTCCATAGTTGCTAACGTCTTCCATGATGAACAATGATTAAAATATGAGCCTTCTAACAATACTTCGGAGGTATATTTTACCCATAGGAAGGATTAAGGCAATGGTTTATTAGAATAAAATTCGTGTTTGGATCATAGTAAAAATTAACACTAGAAAAAAATATATTTACTTACAGTTTGCAATGAGACGTCAAAAAAGTGTTTGTTTTGACGTCTATACATGGAAAATGACGCATAGGATTGGACGAGGCGAGAGGTGACGGGATACTCTCGATTATAGAATAATAGTTTTGGGAAAACTTTACATCCTCTTCGGATTATTCCATTATTCAGTACTCGAGAGTAACTCAAAACGCAATCGCAATCAATTTGGTCCTTTTTACATTAAAAATATTAATTGAAATATTAGAATTTATAGGAACGTATCAATAAAGTATCTGATTGATTAACTTTGAGATGAAAACGTTATTCTAACATCTTTACTGCGGATTTTGAACAAGTTTGTGCCTCTCCAATATGAGCAATTTTGATATAAATATTTTCTTCTCAAAAACATAAAGCGCAAGAAATATGACGTACCAAACTGTAGCAAGATAGTAATCAAAGTATAGCCATAGAACTATGTGTATTATTTATTAAAATCACAAATTTACAAGCAAAAATAATATTCTAGCTACCCAACAAGCACATGACGTCAGATCAACGTTAAAAGAATGTCGCAATGACGTCACGACGTTTTTTTGACATTGAACCGACGTGACGTGTCCACTGGATAATTGATATATTTGTTTTTAATTTTATGTTAACGATGGAACGCCGTTTGAATATGGCGTGCCACCACTGAATGATTAGTTACCGTAATGCTTCTTATAAACGCCCTATCGCTGCTCCATACTGAAAATTAAATTAACGCCAGAGGCCGTTTATTAGAAACATTATGGGACAATTATTTTTTATCTAAACCTCAGTAAATTTTGACTGAGGCTCAGTGATGCTTAATTTTAGGCTGCGATTCCATGAGTTCTACAGGTACCCCTAAATAAACATGTGTAATCAATGTGTTAGGACATGCTCTTCCTTTTTACAGACTTGAGTTTTTGTAAAACTTTATATTTTCTGAGATCTTTAAAACAAGAAGGCCAACTTTCACCTAGCCTGAGTTCCAGTTCCTAACTACGACAAGTAGTAGTACTTGTTGTAGTTAGGGACTGGAACTCAGGCTAACTTTCACCCTAGTGCTTATAAAAGTGATGCTTATAAAAAAGGAATGCAAGGTTTAAGGCGTGACATGAATACGTCTGACAAAACACCTAAAAAATTGTCAAACATATAGAATTAAAATTCCTTAAGGAAATATAAAGAAGAGTGTTTCTTACTCTATGCAGAAATAAACGATTTGTGAATTGAAAAATTAGTGAATGTGGAAATATTATTTACAAAAGAATTCGAATTTGAATCAACATTGAAACAACGTCACAACGTCGTGTTGATGTTGCTTTGATATTGATCCAACGTCGTGTACCCACCGCCGATATCATTACTAATCGTCATCTGGATCACTAATTGGTGCGTTTGCAGTTTTTGCTTCAACAACGATTGGTCCAAATCCTACATGCTCTTTTGTAAAAGAAAATGGCATACGATTTCTTTTTGATGGATCACTAATCTCTAATGGTTCTGATGAATACCCATCATGGATTTGCTGTTGACCACCATACTCTTGGGGATTGTTACTTTGATACTCTTGCGTTTCTTCCTGTTCATCTGGCTGCTGTTGTTGTTGTTGTTGTTCATCTCCAGTCTCACGTGATGCAGAAGGCAATAGATTTTTTTCGTTAAACCTATCTTCACCTGATAAATGTATCTCATTGTTTATTTCCTGATTTTCTGCATCATTCAAATCGGATCTATGTGCCGGTTCATGGCTATATGGCCTGCTGTTTTGAAACATGGTCTCACTTTCATTAGGATCATAGCCTGGATCCCGATAGAAATGACCAGGTAATACAGGTTGATTCTCAGAAATGCTTTCATAAGCATTCTTCTGATGATCATGATTTCCATAATAAGCTGGACCGTACATAAAAGCGTTTCCAAAACTACCTGCTCGATTGAATGGAATCCTTGGAAAATTATACAACGCATCATTAGCAAATCCGTCTTGAAATGAACCATGCGGAGGGTAAAAGGGGGATGGGTTACGAGGTACAAAACCACCAAAAGCACCAAAATCATTACCATCAAAACCATTATTACCATTATTCATTATATGGTTATTAAACCCATAACCAATATTGTGCGGTCTGATTCTTGTTTCAACAGGAACAGCCATATATCCTTGAAATACCCCATCACTATTGACTCGACCGTTTAAAAGTGGAAAACCATTGAAAGAAGGAACGTTGTGTCTTCCGAATACAGATTGTTGGCCAAATGGTCCGGGGTGTGTATTTTGAATATCAGAAGCAGGCATACCATTGAAAAACGATTCTGATGAATCAGTTTGCCGCCTGTCTTCTTCAGGTATTGCAAAACTCATGTATTTACTATCTATATTAGCAAATCCTTTTATTAAATTGCGACTTGTTTCCGGGTTCACTACTAAATATCTTTTACCGTTCCTTTCTGTTACATATAAAGCCGGTTTAGATGATTTTGATTCGGTACTAGCAGTTATGCTTGACTTAGAATCACCCTTTATTTGTTTATTTTTCTGAAGGGTATGTTTTAAGTTAGATTTTCTACTTGCTTGCATCAGCAGATTTTTTACAACATTTAAAGGTATGTACATAAAATTTTCGGACTTTGGTATGGAATTTCTATTCTTACCATGTGAAGTTACTGGTGACGCTTTACCTATAAAAAAAGTTAATATACATAAGTCGTCAATTTTAAACTATAGACCTATTCACAATTACATGAAAACGAGGCGTTGGTTATTCATAGTAGAAACTTGTTACAATGCAATAACTTCCCTATTGTGCAGTCCCTGCACAACAAGGAAGTTATTGCGTTGCAACAAGTTTGTACTTTGAGCAGCCAACGCTTCGTTTTCTTGTATGTGTGAATAGGTCTATTAATAAAGATAAGAAGTGCGAGGAATATGGTGTTTTCTATTTCTTTCCCAGTAGGCAAAAACATGTTCAAAGACCGCAGTAGATACGCTATAACAAAATGTTGTTCTAGCGTCTTTACTGCGGACTTTAAACAAGTTATATTCACCAGGAGAGGTCAAATTATTGTGAAAATAGTATCTGCAAAGAAGAGTATTGGATTTCCAATCTTTTAATTGATTGGTTCCTTTCTAGTGACCATTCCAAGTACGCCCTCGACATCTAATTAACATCGAAAAGGACGTCGTTTTGAAGTCTAGGCGTCAAAACGACGTCTTATAGACGTTGAATAGGCGTCAAGTACCTACATAGTTGTCAGCTTATTTTATAGGAATTTATAGATTAACCAGCACAGAAAAAAAAATCCAGCAAAACTTTAACCGTAATCTACGATTTTTTGTGTACCATTGTGTACCATTTGTTTTGTGGTAAATAACCTTTCAAGGCGAAGTATGAAATATATATAAAATATTTGTTTTTATATTTGTTTAATGGAACAATTTCCAGTGGGAACACGACATTGGTTCAATGTCAATACAACGTCAAAACTTTATTTTGACGTTGTTTCAATATTATTTCGACGGTGTGTACCTGCAGAGCTTAAAAATAAAATAAAGATTTTTTTTACCACAGATATGCATGGATTTTTCTTTCGCTTGGAAAAAGCCTACCTACGTCTGATTTTTTCCATCTTCGAACTACTTTCTCCAACTTATGACGTTTTGAATATGGTGGATTTCCAATCGTTTCTCTGCTATTTGCTGAAGGATCTTGTTCACCGAGCTGACTTTGTGTTGTGGATAAATAATCTTTCCAAAGATTTGAAAATGCTAAAAAAGAAAAACGTTGAGCGTCACTCTTTATATTCAGTTGGTTGACCTTAGCATGTTTTTAACCGTATAAACGCACCATGGTCAGAAAGGTTAAATGAATACCGAGAGCACATATGGTGAAACCAGCTAGACCGCCAAAATAAGCATTGAAAACTCATTTCGACAGTTTACTTCCAGAGCAATATCTGGTACAGATTTATTAAAGCAAAGCAAACACAACCTAGGTATTTATCCATATATTGAACTACAACATATTAAACCGCATTAAAGGTACGGTCTAGAATTTTAGTATTAGGCTTTTGGAAAGAGTTTATCAAGATGTAAACTATTCAAAGTTTTCTTTTGCGACATCGTTGAATAAGTAAAATGACACAAGTGTGATATTCTAAGCAATTTATATTTAAGAGACTCATTGGTGCCACCAAAGTTGAAAGAATTTTTAAAAATCATTAAAATCATTAAAATTTTCACGAATTTGTTTGTGGCATAAACAATTATTAAGAGCGACATTTTGGTGTATAGATATATAAAAAGATGGCTAACAAGTACTCTATCCCTGTTAATATTTAATATGGAGATGATCCACTCTCCTTCGCAGAGGATGGGACCGGGGAAGGAATAAATTAGGGTCAAGGGCACGGTTTTGCTATTTACAATTTTAGGTGCCACTCTTCCGCTAAAGTCTTCATTTTTGTACGTTTTCATTACCTGAAGATGGAACTTTATAGTCAGAATTAGATTGCATCATATCACGTGCATTATTTTCAACAAATTGGAGAGTTGGATTCTCGGGCGCTGCACCTAACAGATTATCTAACACTGGCACTTCCATACCACCTGGTTTTAATGGTTTCTTTTCATCGTTGTGATGACCAGCAGAAGCTACTTCATTATTCTCTATATGAGGTTCAGGACCAATATCGATGTTTGTTTTTCCAAAATTACTGTCTTCATTGTAATCGGGATGATGATCTAAAGAGATACCACTAAGGTTGATTTACATTCGTCGGAATAATTCTACACGAAAGCCAAACTGGCCAAACCAAACCAAGACATTACATTGGTTTAAATTGATATCACACAATATTTGACATCAATTTCTACCAATAGAATGTACAGCGTCAAAGATTGACAAAGATGCAGTTCAGAATTCCGTATATGAATCGGTAATAAAAAAGTCCATATATGAATATG
The DNA here is from genome assembly GCA_032360805.1 of Neoturris breviconis. NCBI lineage: Eukaryota > Metazoa > Cnidaria > Hydrozoa > Anthoathecata > Pandeidae > Neoturris > Neoturris breviconis. Next base: position 13,790 of record JAULBZ010001081.1, on the reverse strand, counting down.
TTCGCTACGACATTCGCTAAGATTTCACACTAAGTAGTTCTGGTTAGAATAGTTAAAAGTTTGCTAGAAAGAGGGAATAATTCATAAATGGGGGAAATTGGAACCTGAAGCTAGATAGGCGTGTAAAACATTTCCTCTGTTACTGATTTCAAAGCTTTTTCTATTCATTATTTTACTGTACCACAAAAACGGTGATTGTTAGACCGATTAGGGTACATGTAAATAGAGGGTGTGTGGTGTGGTGTGGGTTAGGGTGGGGATGCCATGGATTGTCCAGAAAGGGGGGTACAACTATGAACATCAAAACAAAGTCGATCGACAGTTCAAACTTCATTCCGTCATAAATTTTAAAAATTTGATTTTAACGTATTCAATTTGAAAAAGTGTGATTCGTCATAAGAACTCGTAGTTGATTGGTTAGTTCGTCGACAAAAAGCAATCAATTACATGATTGCCGACACTCGGTTTCATACTGTTTGCATACAGTTTTAAACCCAGTCGGCAAAAACATTTTCAAAATCAGCAAAATAACATTATAGAACATTCAAAGAACGCTGTTCTAACGTTATTTTTCTGACTTTGAACAGTAATACAATCATGGAAATAAATATTCGAGAAAAAGTGAATTTGTGCAAAAATTCGAAATTACAACTTAGATAAATAACCATTAATATTGTACAGCGACGAACCGCACGAACATTCGATTTTGTTCCCAGAGCCTAGGTACTAGGCTGCTAGGAACAACATGATTTGTTGGGTTTGCAAAGAGATCTATAGCCTAGTATACTAAGCTCTATTTTTTCTTTTTCTTTCTTTCTCTTTTTCCCAATGTTGATATTTTAATTTAAAGATAAACTAAAATCTCAAACGACAGATTATAACGTAAAGAAAGAAAATGAATGAAAGAAGCAAAGAGACGGGAATTCTTGGCTATGAGATCTAAGATCCTAAGCTCTACTAGTTAAATCTCCAGGGACTTCCTATGGTCGCTTTCCGCATTTAGGTTTTACTTTTGGCGTTGAGATTTCGTGCCAAAATTCGCAAATTCACTCTTAATTTCTTTCAATGATTACAATGAATTCTCAAAATAAATATTCTGGTTTATTTCCACTAGACGAAAAATTCCGCTCGAAAACCAAAAGAAGACCTTTCATCGTCACGTGAATTCAATTTTCTACTAATAGAATGTTTTTCTTTTGACTTTCCTGCTAAACTTTCTGCCTAATGGAAATCACCCTTCGGGTTAGGCACACGACGATTAAATCAACGTCGAAAAGATGACGTTATTTCTATGCTGATTTAAAGTCGATAGGATCATAAGCATCAATAAAGAAACGTCATAATATTTGCAAGGACGTTCTTTCGATCTATCTTAATATCTGGAATAAAATAACTACCCAGTGGCACACGACGTCGGATCAAGGTTAAAATAACGTCAAAACGACGTCGTTAGGGTACAAAAAGCAAACTAACCATTACTAGGATAAAATTTTCCATCTGGCATATCAGCTTCATTCCCATGTGTATTGATATCGTTCGAACTCTTCAGGAAACTATGCAAATCATTCATCTCATTTGGTTGAATACCTTCAGCATTTATGATATCATTTTCACTAACTGATGAACTTTCAGAGTTTGCTACACCGTGTGGGTTAGCCATATCATCTAGAAATAATTTTAAGTTTTAACATAAATGACAAATACCACTGCGTATAAATGACTACCGAGTGCGGTTCATGTATTTCAATATGTATATAGGTATATGTATACAGGTATAAGGACTTGGTTTTTATGTCACGAACTAAGAAATAGTAAATTGAATATTTAGTTTCCCATTGGCCCAAAACTTGTTCAAAGTCTGCAGTAAAAACGCTAGAACAACGTCGTTCAACGTTGTTCTAGAGTCTTTAATGCGGACTTTGAACAAGTTTTTTGACCACTGGGTTGATAATTGAATAAAAACCTATGACAGACGAGATAAAAATTAGATTTGAATTTCATATATGTTAGCAATAAATATGATTTCGCACTCTAGCTTGAAACAATTACTCAAAAAACACTTCTCTACCGGTGATGTCCGGCAGTTCAGGCTTACACTCACCTCTTCCAGTTCCTTCGCTGTGTTCATATTTTGATGGCATGTCTGAAAAACTGTTCATCTCTCCTCCACCACCACCACCACGACCACCACCAGGACCATCAGAACCCATCATAGGTGGACTACCAGGAGGGCTCATCATACCTGCTGACGCCATACTTGGCATACCAGGTTGGCCCGTCATACCACTATCTACTGGTTTATTTGCTTGATCCATAAAAGATAATTTACTTTGAAGTGCTTTCTGTATAACATCATCATTCCTTTGACTACTTTCAGCCATTGCATTCAACTCATCTGAGCTGCCTTGCATACCAGCTGGCTCCATACTTCCTGGTGGACCTCCTCCTGGCATGCCTTTTGCTCCCATATTTCCTGGCATACCTGCACCAGGCATATCCATACCTGCCATATCATTATTCTTTTGCATACCCATACCACCCATACCGCCCATACCACCCATACCGCCCATACCGCCCATATCACCCATACCGCCCATACTACCTCCTGGACCCATTCCTGCTGGACCCATTCCTGGTGGTTCTATTCCACCTCCAGGCATTCCTGATGGCATTTTTAAATCCATTTGAGGCTGTTGACCATACTGAGCAGCATTTTTTTGTTGTGTGTATTTTGAATCGTCGCCGCCATCTTGATTCATTCGCTCAGCAGCTAATTGAGGACTTATTGGAGAGATAACTTGACGACTTTCATAGTTTTTTCGTTTCTCGAGCGTTTTCTTACTCGGAAGAACATCGTGTTGTTTAACTATAATATCTTCTCGTTTCATTCCATTACAATCGCCATGCAACTTACAATTAATTTCTTCACCTAAGTCCTTGATAATATCAAACTGATTTTCGTATTGTTTTATCTCACTTGGTTTTACAAAATATCGCACCTGTTCTGGTATTTTATTTAAGGAAACATCATACTCAGCTTCTTGGTATAATTTTCTAGTGTTCTTATGTATTAAATCTTTCTTAGATGCTACTTTCTTGATTGGTATAGTATGAACAAAAGTTAATAAAATACAGAATAAGGACAAACAAATAAGATACATCCTGCTCATTGTCAATAACTAACTGTCTTCTCACATTATTGTGTAAATATAGTACAAAATATTTCCTTCCCCGTCCAACACGGGCATTTAATTATTTGTGCGATAATTTTACACTGCAGGTGGTGAGATCATGTGTTCACTGATTTAGATAGACATACAGTATCATATTCTGTATGATTCTGTATTGCTAATATATGCTAATTTATTCATGCAAATACGATGTATAATTAAGCATAAATTATATCTGTTTCGAGTGATAGAGGTGCCGTAAGCCGTAGCTGTGCTACCATATACTTGTCTATTAATAGAGATATTAAGAAAATTGAGATCGCCAATAAGATTGACGATAGGTCCGATAATTTCTTTCAGATGTAGACAGAGAGAATTTTCAGAATTAAATCTTCACGAAATATTTTAGATACCGTATGGGAATTGACGGAATGAATAACAATCATGCAATATGTACGTACGCTGTCCAGAAGAGTTTCCACTAGCAATCGGGAAATATCACATACGATCATACTCATTAGCAACGTTTTAAACTTCTAAACTTTTTCAAAATGCTGTATTACCTTGTTATTTTCTTTTTCCATAACAAACCTGTGTATAATTAGCCTACTATTTCGACCTTTCGCTTTCTACTCTCGGTCTACACACAATGCGTTTATTTCTTATATGACCGGGTTTTCAAAAGGAGAATGTTGATAACAACTTGTCCCACGTGATAGTGGAAATCAGATGACGTTGACAAAAGACACGAAGCGGCGATCCTTCTACCTCTTGTCGATTTATACCTTCGAGAGCAAGAAGATGTTAATTTCCATTTTCAATTATAAAATATACATGCAAAACGAAAATTTGAAGAGCTGGTTTTGTGTCTTTTCTGTGTTTCAAATTCAGCGATGCAGCATTAAATAAATTTTAGTTACGTTCTTAATCTTTCATAATTTGGTGGAATTTAGCCGTTATGGCCTCATTCGAGTTTGTATTCGGTTTAATTGTATCTATAAGTATTGCCTAAAATCTCTCAAATAAATTATGAGACAAATTGCGATTTTTAACAAGCTATATACACTACAAGTAAAAGGTAACCAATTAAAACGAGACTTAGGATTTCAGGTCATTTTGCAAACTGGACATATTTTACTGTTTTAACTTTGTCCAATTAGTACATATGATAAAGGAAATAATTTGGAGAATTTACGTCACAAGACCATTTGGATCTTCCCGAATTTCCAAATTTCGGATTTTGTTCTGATTTTCGAGGATATTTAACCCTATTTTAGACCATGGACGTACAATGTTTAGACTAAAGTCGTACGTTTTTCGCACACAACCTATTGTCTTGAAACTTTGCAAGACTGAATTAGTACCTCGTCAGTATACTAAATTTCAGGTCCAGTGGTCAATAGTTTGTTCCAATATTAGCCATTATCTGAAACCACTTCACAAATATATCTCCGACTTTCCATCTGCACCAATTTTAGCCGATTTTTTCAAAACTTTCGGGTTTTTAATCTCCATTTTCTACCCCAATTTTATAGACTGGATACTAATGCTTGAAACTCTGGTGAAAGAGTTATGCTTTACCTCTGCGAATCAATAAACATGACGTTCAAAACATATTGTTTTTTTTGAAAAATTGGACAAAATCAATTTTTTCTTGATTAAGTCATAGCAAAAAATGCCAACATTAGCAAAAATAATGAATATCATTTTCAAAAGATCTTGTATATACTGGGCCATACTTGTGTCAAGTTTCATCGCTTCAATACTAAATACTTGTAGAGTAAGATATGGAGGTTTATTTGACCTCGAGGTAGTATATGCTACCAAGAACCGGGTTGCAAATTAGGGTTAACCCTATTTCATCGAGGGTCTTTTGGGTAGCACATTTCATCTGGGGGGAGGAGCAAACATGCCCTACCCCATTAACTTCTAAACTACTTTGAATTTCTTAATGAAAATTGTTACAGATAATGTTCTCATAAAACCTAATTCAAAAATATCAAAACAAATATCAAAACAATAGAATTCATTGAAAACAATAGAAAATCGTATTTTTACTTGTTTAATGTGTTATTTTGCCTAAATCTAGCGGAAATGGTGATAAACGTATGAAGACATTAATAATAACTAGAAGCCGCAAGGCTTTAACAATTTCCGCTTCTTAAAACATGGACTAAGTACATGGAACTAGAAAGAATATCGTACTCAATATTTAATTAAAACATTACCTTTGAAGACGTTTCTTGTTTCAGAGTTTCAGAATTTATGCGGGGAGTAAATATTATATTTCCTTTACTAATCAGCTTTTTTTAGATAAGCATCTCACTCGATAAGCCCCTCCCTTTAGATAGATATGATGTTGCAGTAAGTGCCTTCCTTGACTTCCCTAGGGACTGTCTCAAAAATGACATTTTTTAATTGGCCTCTCCTAATAAAATAAACTTTATCAGCAGCTAGTGATAGTGAAAAAAATACATTTGTCATTGGCGCATAATCTGATTAAGGGAACGCAGCACAGTTCATTGCCGTTTCTCTTAATTTTCACAACATGGGATGAATACGTGCATATTTTTCGTGTACCATTAGTTGTATAAATATACAATAACCATATCATACAATAATCATACAATAATCATACAATAATCATACCATATCATACAATAATCATACAATAATCATACAATAATCATACAATAATCATACCATATCATACAATAATCATACCATATCATACAATAATCATACCATATCATACAATAATCATACCATAATCATACCATAATCATACAATAATCATACCATATCATACAATAATCATACCATAATCATACCATAATCATATCATACCACAACCATTTCATACCATAACCATGTCATACCACAACCACACCATAACCACATCGCAACCGCATTGTAACTACACCATAACCACACGGTAACTACACCGTAATTGCACTGTAACTACACAGTAACTACACAGTAACTACACAGCAACTACACGGTAACTACACAGTAACTACACGGTAACTACACGGTAACTACACCATAATCACACCGTAACCACACCGTAACCACACGGTAACTACACCATAATCGCACCGTAACCACACTATAACCGCACCGTAACCACACCATAACCGCACCGTAACCACACCATAACCGCACTGTAACCACACCATAACCACACTGTAACCACACCATAACCACACCGTAACCGCACTGTAACTGCACTGCAACCGCACCGTAACTGCACCATAACCGCACCGTAACTGCACCATAACCGCACTGTAACCGCACCGTAACCGCACTGTAACTGCATCGTCACCGCACCGTAACCGCACTGTAACCGCACCGTAATATAACATGCATCTTGACACGGTTGCCATAACCACACCGTAACCACACCTTATCTACACCGTAACCACACCATAGCCACACTGTAACCATATTGTAGCAATAACCACACCGTAACTATACCGTAACCATACTGTAATCATAACCATAACCATACTGAAAGCATAATCATATCATTGCCATAAACGTACCGTAACCATGAATGTACTGTAATAATAACCATGCGATGACCATACCATATCATGATTTAAGTATAACCATAAGCATATTTTAATCACAACCATGACCGTACCAGAACCATATTGTAACCATAAGCATATCGTAACACTAACCATGTCATAACCATACCATAGCCCTAACCGTACAGTAACCATAAAACAATGCCATAACCATGTCATAACCATAATCATACCGTAACCATAACCACACTCTAACCATAACCATACTGTAACCATGAAGTTACCGTAAACACAACCATACCGTAATTATAACTGAGAAGTGATTACGTATGAAGTTAAACATATTACAGGAAATACGGTTTTCAGAAAACTTTAAGGGCGAATACGCCTGCCGCCCTTTTCTCAAAAACACGAACAAGTTATAGACAGGAGTGGATCTCAAACACTTTCCTTGCCTCTGGCGCGGAATTTGAACAAGATATTGATTGTAAAAATATGCTATTTCATATATGATATGGATTTTGACACTGAAAAACCAGTTTTTTCGACTACATCGGTCAGAAATGGACGTGGTCAGAGGACACCTGCAATGACCACCAAGTTTTTTTTTCACAAAAACGTTTGTAATAGGTATTGTGGCAGACTTGTTAAATTTCAGTCGTTTTAACGAACCAGAAAAAAATTTATCGATAAAAAACCGCAGGGTAGGGCATCCCCACCCCAGATGAAATAGGAACCAATTAGCTTGCATTATCCGAAAACAGAATCAAAAAGTGTCACCTAGAATATTTTTATGGAAATTCGAAAAAAAAATGCAAGTCAAATCCTCGTATATCGAAAGTGTTTATTTAGCATCAATTAACTTTAAATTTGAGACACAGAATCACATCACAATTAGATTAGATTCTTTTCACATTTTTTTTGTGATTTCAAAATTCCGATTCCGCAAGTTTTCCAATTTTGAATAATCCTGATATTTTTTAGGATTTTCGGGGTAATTTCGCTTGGTTCCGGGTTATATTGTTTTAAAAACCTGAAGATGCCAAAATACAAGTTTTTAGCATTCACACTAAGACGATACCAAAACAGTGGGAAAGATACAGGGAAGAACTTTTAAAGCATCAAATATTTCAACAAAATTATTTCTTGTTAATGCTGATACAGTGTTACTACATCTTGCTTCCATTAACGAACTGTATAAATGTATTCTGGGAGTTTTCACTTTTAAGATTAATTTGAGTAATGAACTCTCCTAGGTTAACGTCATTCCCAATTACAAGGGGAAGTACGTTTGTCTTAAACCTATTAGACCTAGCATCATGCCCCCTTTCTATGAAATTGTTTATAAATTTTTAAATAAAAGTGATATCATGCTCTAAGTTTCTGACTTTTCTAACTTTTAATTGGAAGAATCTTTGATGCAAATTTGAGAGAAATATATGGAGCCGTTCAGATTTTATGGAGAGGGGGGCCTTCTGCCCCCCTCCCTAGGCCCTCAGTGCCCTAAATAGCATAGGCCTAATAGGCTAATAGGGTTAAGGAGAACTACCGGTCCATAAACTTGTTGCCAGTGCTATCTAATGCTGAATTAACGAGTTAACGCGCAAGTCAATCCCTACTTCCTAGTAGTATTCGCCGGATGACGCTAATTAAGGCTCTGGCGGAGTGTCAAGAGTTTATATCCATTCAATAGGTGGCGGTCGACATCATGGTTTCTGTTACGAACGAAACCTTGCTGATATAAACCACAATCTCGTTCAACCGATACAACAAATTATAGACCAACCGGCTTACTGCCGTCATTGTCCAATGTTTTAGGATGACAGGTAATGACAGATAAGAAACCAAATGTCCTAATTTTTAAATGCACGGTTGTCTAAGTACCTCCGTGGTTTTCGAAAAGTTTACAGACCCTAAAACGCTCTTTTAAACATGTTACAAAGCTCTTTTAAACATGTTTCAAAGCTCTTTTAAACATGTTACAAAGCTCTTTTATACGTGTTACAAAGCTCTTTAAAACGTGCTGCAAAGTTATTTTAAACGTGTTACAAAGCTCTTCAAAACATGTTACAAAGCTCTTTTAAACATGTTACAAAGCTCTTTTAAAAGTGTTGCAAAATTTACAATCTTCCATAAGAATGTACTACAAACTTGACGTCTGGCGTAAAAACTTCCACGGGGAGGGTCTGCGAAACAGGCTACATAAGAAAGTCTGTCAAAGTCGGTGCGGTACTACTAACTTTGTTTAAATGCTGGTGAAAAGGTCTATATGGTCCCGTACATCATTGTATTTGGACTGTGTATTACTGCCATGGCTGTTTGAGTTTCAATGAGAAATGCTTCAAAGGTAACCTAATCGAAACTTACAGAGTACTAGCTACATTGTGTACATGTAAACAGTTCGTGGTAGTAAAGCTTTCTAGATCTCAGAGTCCATAAACTTATCTAAAAAATGTCAACTATAAATCCATAATTATAAGTACGAGCGTACGAGCAAAAGCAATCGAAAAGATACAGGTAGAAAAAGAAAAAATCATTCGCTTTCCTTCTAGTACTTATCCAAACCAAGTTTTATAACGGTAAATGTCACATATGACAAAAACATTTAAATATTTTCCCGATATTTCTAAAATTGGTTGTTGAAAGAAATTGTCAATTTCGAAACAGCTTTATAAAAAACATTTTGTATCCTTGTTTGTGGGGAGTAGGGAGCCTGTGGGATATGGGACACGCTTAAAACTAAATAATGGAAAACAGAAAATATGAAATAACTCTTTAACCCTATTAACCATAAGCTTTTTTTTCGTTCGAAACCATGGGAGGCGGGGGTATAAAGTGGCCGCGGCCAATGTTTACCGAACCGCTAACGCTTATGACATGAAACTTGGTACCTGCTATGACGTCATCAATAAGATGATGGTCTATAACATGCTGTAAAGTTACAACGGCCTATTTTTTGCGAATCACTAACGCATATGGCATGATTTGGTACACTTATAAAACAACTCAATACAAACACTTTGGCATTAAGAATTTGAGTTAGGGATGTCATTGGTACCTTTTATGACGTCATCATTCACGATAAATTTGAGGTCTGCAAAATATACTATCTGGTCTGTAAAATATACAATTCGGTTTGTAGTTTTCCAAAAATTCATGTATTTCATTTATTCTTTTCATAAATAATATTTCTTTGTTGAAAAGTGTCAGGATTAAACTGGGTAAGAGATAGAAAATGTTAAATCTAACCTTGCAGTATGAATTATAAGCCTTGCTTGTCCTATTATTCCAAGCAATCCGAGTTCCTGTGTTAGTGAAAATTCCAAACGAGCCTGAGACAATCAGTCTCTGTTAAATCAATTTTCAAAAAAAACAATACAGTTACCGTAAGATGGAACGAGTGTTACTATCCCTATACAATAGGACTTCCTATGCTCAAGAAACATTGTCTGGATACCAGGCAGCCAGACGGACAGATAGGCGGGATACGAGATTAAACATTTCCTTGTGCCTCCGGCACGAAAATTGAAAAAAGGTTACGATTTAAAAAAAATAGATTAAAAAAAAAATTGCATAAAATTTGCATAATAGTAAAGGTGGGTTTTCTATGCATCACCAAACACAGAAGGCATGTCAGATTATAGTCAGAAATGATATATGACTATACATATGGCTAGACATTATATCTAGCTAGACATTATATTTTGCAATGCTTAATCGGATACGTATGATTTTTATGTACATACTATAATAGTTCAGTGAGTAATTATGACCACGTTGTGTAAATAAACTATGAAGAAGAGTACTGAACTACAGATCTTGTATCTGATTGGTTTCTTCTACAAAAGAAACCAATCACATGCTCGTTAATATAGGTACACTATGCGTTGATTTTAGTGCAACAAACCGGAACCATTTGTTGCTATATTTTTTATCAGGAATGTTTCAAATTTATTAAAGTTATGACCATTGGTGTAATCGGAGACACTCACAGTTATGGTATTATTTTATTATTTTATTACTTTTATACAATTTGTTTTTAAAATCTCTTTACAACGACGCCCCTTATTACCTAATTCTTCGATCAGGTAAAAATTTGAACAAGGAGAGCCATGTTATTTCAATTTCTGCTTTCCCAAACTTTCTTACATTTTTAAATAGTATTTTTAAAAACATATATAATTCTGGTGAAGTTTCTGATTGATACCTATGTCTGTCTGCCAGTTTAAAAGTGAAAAACCCAGTCCTATCATGGTTTTAGAAGCTACAGCTATGACGATCAAAGAAATTATCCATCAAATTTGAAATATTGCGCTGGAAAAAAAGTATTTAGCTTTCTTTGAATTAGAAAAGAAAAATAGGAAAAGGAAATTTTTAAATAACGCTTATTTATATGGGACGTTGAATAGAGCTTATAACAGAGGAGCGCTTATTTCCATGGGAAGTTGAATAGAACGTATAACAGGGGGATTGAAGCAATTATGATTTCATAATATTCATGATTTTAGAAAATTCACTGGACCAATTAGCCTTTCAGACGCTCTGAAAAGGAAAGGCTATGTGGGAGAGTGCGAAGCGCGGCGGAATGACAGGCGAGGTGCGAAGTGCAGAGCCCCGTAAGGCATTTACGCAGTTCAGATTTCCCGATTTTGTTCCGTTTCTGCCAATTCTGGTAAAACTACGACTACTGTCTAGGGACCAATCAGTAATTAATTTTATTCTGAAGTAAAGAGAAATAAATAGAACAGCGAGGAAAATACTCTGCTTAGACTTTTCAATGAAGACGTCGTTTTGACGTCACGATCTCAAAACGACGTCTTTGCGACACGACGTCTTTGCGAGGTTGTACGCACCCACTCTCTGAGACGACGTTTAATCAACATGGAAAAGACGTCTTTAATTAGCTTGTTCCATTGGATATAAAACGTTAGTCCATCTTGCAAGCAATCAATGTTAAATTAACGTCGAAATGACGTCGTTTCTTATAAGCATCAGTAAATTTTAATTGAGTAACTGACTATGCACAATGACTTTAAGTATAGAGAAAACAAAAAGTAGAAACTGCTGTTTATAAATTACATGACCCGGGGTTACTCTCTCATATGCACATATTACGCCCTACCGCGCCATTAAACAACAAAAAGGCCCTTTCAACGCACATAATCCGAAAACGCGAATAAAAATAAGATAATTTCCGTTTTTCCTGCTAAAATATGAAGGTAACTGTTTAGTGGATCTAAAAATCGATTCAAGCTCTATTGGGAACAATTCCTAAAGTTCTTTGAAGACCTAATAATAACAAAAATCGAACAAATCGAAATTTGCAAATATTTTTAACAAATTGGACGCTCCAATCAGAGACGATAGAAACGTACTGGGTATACAAATTAGCAAACCAATCTTGATACACTGTAACAATGTTAAAACAACAAAAACGCTTTGGGATATTATGCTCTAATTTTAAAACAACCACGAGGCTAGATCCGCCATTTTGAACACCGTTCCTGGGTATTTGTTATAGTTAAAATTCGTACCAAGTTTCGTAACCAAAGCAATTTTCCATCAATAGGGCATATCCTCCCCCTCCCGACCAGAAAGTGGTCACCATGACCTCATCCAAAATATGGTCAACTTATTTATGACGGTCGCCCGTACTTTACAAATATCTTAATATCATTCTTTTGTTTTTTTTTCATATTAGCAGGGCGTATTATATACTCCCTTAAAAAGGCGCATTTTATATTCCCTTAAATATTGATAGAAAGGAAAACAAAACTTAGCAAAGTTAATAAGTGAATTTTATATATTTTAGATGGCAAGCACTCGCTTCATTCTGCGTGTAACGTTGTTTATATGTATCCAACTATGGTTCAGTGAGATCAACAAAGGGATTGTGCAAGCTGATCCAGTTGACGAACTGAACTATCTGAAGAATCACGTCGATACGCTGACAAGACAGGTGATGTTGCAACAATTCTTCAGCGAACAAAGAGTACGTTCAGAAGGACAGAGTGGCGTGAAAATAAATCGTCAGAGAAGATCAGGATCTAAGAACTACTTTACCGAATCACACAACGGCTATGCTGCTTGTTCCATTCACGATCACTCAAATAACATCAGAACTGTTGGTTTAGGTGAATTACTTGCTGTTTTAAATGGTGTTGAATTTCAAACTCGGCATAATGATTATCGACTATTTATGCCACATAGAACAAGTAAAAAGTACAATGCTATAGAGGAAATTCCATTTCCTGATGTCCCACCAGAAGTAACTGCAAAACCAACTGTAACTGAACAAATTACAGAGATAAAAGAATGGTTCAAAGCATTTCAAAATCAAGACCGTAGCAAACGTGATTATCGAAAGTATTTCAAACCAGTTTTATGTTATCTTGAAGGAGGTTGGACATCTACAGCAAAGAAAGTAGATGAACCTTTCAAGAGTGACCGCCATTTTGTTGATGCTGCAACATGGATGGAATTACATGATAAAGCAAGATTTACAGCATACAGTGGATCAAAAAGTTTATTGGAAAATTTATCCTATTTACCAACGAAAATAATCGGCTTTAAGAATGGAGTACCCATGTTTGCACAATGGAATTATCGAATCTTATGCCATCAAATCAAGAAGGAATTTTCGTTTAAGGATATGGAACTTGTTGATGATTTGAGTTCCAGAATGATGACTACATATAACATTTACAGACACTCAATGTCACGTGCCGCTCGATTCCAAATTAAATCCAAGAATCCAATTCGTCCATTTGCTGGCAGAGATAATTTAGACGACTTAATGGAAGAAATTCCTGGAAAAGATAATTATCAAGGTAAACCATATGCAGTATGACCATACACAGTCAGAATACGGAGATATACGGGACCGTTACGATAGTCTTTTACACTGTGCAAATGTTTTATAAACTTGCGTGAAAGACTATCGAACTCGGTCCCTTGATAACTCTTTATACAAACAGACCTATTCACAAATGCATAAAAAAGAGGCGATGGCTGTAGAAACTGGTTATTGCAACAAGTTTCTACTTTGAACAAACAGCGCTCCTCAAAGTTGGGGGGGGGGGGGGGG
>JAULBZ010001080.1:0-24327 GCA_032360805.1 Neoturris breviconis | reverse complement strand
TTATTTTTAACTTGAAAAAGACTTGTAAAATGTCGAAATATCGTTCAAAATAAACTTGTGTTTTTAATTTTTAATATATATATATATATATATATAGTAAATGGAACTAAAAAAGTCAAGATCATTTCTTTGAATTTATTAAAATTAAATAACTAAAAATGCATAAGCTTTCGATGATAACATCTTGTTCACATACATAATAAAAATAAAGTCTTTATTTTTATTAACTGTTACCTGTTTCAATCTCTCTTCACTTTCTTTGTTCACCATAACTTGTTGTAGATCAGCTGATAATGAATCTACCTAAATTATTACAATTCAATATATTATTTTGGTAAAAGTAAACCTCGTTTAAGCTGGTTTTACGCCTTAAAAAAAGGGAGAAGCGAGAAATTCAAAACCTTTTAACATTCCATTGTCTCTTCCATAAAGTATATATATAATATAATAAAACTAGTGATATGAATGTGTCAGTAGAGTTAAAAACACATTATTAAATTAAACATTTTGTTATAATTCATAACTTCATCAGTTATATATATATATATAAAAACTTGAATAAATAAAATAAATAAATAAAACCAGTATCACTTCTACATTAAAAAAGTTGAGCCTATTTAGATCTAATGTGTTTGTAATAAACATCTACATATGCCTCCTTGTATGTGAGTATTTAAATTTAACATGACCTATGTACCAGTAATTTAAGGATAATTTTAAGACACAGGCAGGCAGTACCAGACTGAAGAATAGGCACAGAAATAGGCATAGGAAAGGCAACAGAACCAAGACACCAGATAAGGATCATAGGCAAAGGAAAGATCCCGGCAGAAGAAAGACACAGCCAAATGGACAAAGGAAAACACAAGAACCCAAGGCACCAGACAAGGACGAACGCCAAAGAAAGATCCCCGGCACATGGGCAAAGGAAAGGCAACAGAGCTCACACCAGACGAGGGCCACATGCAAACGGCGAAAAGAAAGAACTCCAACAGATTAGCAACGGTGCAAGAAGAATTTGGTCTACCGACATAGAAATTAACAGTGTGAATTAGGTGCTTAGGGCCTCTTCATATGGAACCAAATGTATGAAACACGTATATTTTGAGCAATATATCGTTTGCCACATAAATCCTCTGTCGATATAACTGCAGAAATAGGGATGAGACAGAACATCGTTTCAGCGAGTTATATTGGCTGAGTAATGCATTGGATTCCATATAAAGAGACCCTAAGTCAACGTTATTATTATCATCTCCCTTCATCATCTGAAGAAGATTGAGGTTTTGTGTAATACGTTATATATTATAGAAATATAAAAATATCGATCAACTGTTTAACTTTATGTATAACAACATAACTTTTAAATAAACTTTATAACAATTTAATGAAAAGAATAGAAATGTACATTTTGTCCGTGCAAAACTATTATAGTATTTTTAATTGAATAGTCTAAAACATTTATTTGTCAAGATATTTCTGTGAAAGAAATCATGTTTAATAACACAAGTATTATTATTACAATAATAATAAATAATAAAGTATAAAACGAACACGATCATCCAAACAAACTGGTGAATGAGATAATCGAGTTAATTCGATAAAAAAATTCAGACAAAGTGTTGTCAAGATGGTAGACTAGGTTTTTTACTGAATTAATAGGAATTCTTTCGCGATGGCTGCCAAAGGAGCTCCGCAAATGCAAAGCGCACTTCACGCGCCACATTTTGCTTTGCAAAAATTGCTATTATTAAAATAGAGCATGAGAACATTCTATTTATTACATAAGCTAATCGACTCTGTATTTGATGGAAAAGATTGTAACTTCGTTGCATTCTCTGATTACAGGGTGTACAGGACAAATGGTAAAACAGATAAAATGTTTTTTACAAGATATTCCCTTAAAACAGCTGTAAAACATTTAATAAAAGAATGCCATTTTACTATTGTCAATATTTTCTTTACACAAGTTATTGGTATACCAATAGGTATAGACACAGCACCTTTTTGGGCAAACCTTAATCTTTACAATTATGAAGTGATTTTCATCACAAATGCGATCAAGTCTGCTAAAGCTAAAGCGCTCAATTATAGATCAGGTTCACGTTTCATTAATGATCTATGCGCAATTAATGATCATAATGACTTTGGTAAATAATTTCTTGACATCTATCCACCTGAGCTAGAACTCAAGGTAGAACACCAGGGAACTAATGCCACATTTACTGATTTAGAAATTAACCTAACAGATGGCATGTTTATTTATAAACTATATGACAAACGTGATGCATTTCCATTTTTCATTGTAAGAATGTCAAATAGAAGTAGTAGCATTAATAGCTCTATTTTCTATGGATCCAAACTCTTATAAAAATTAAATTTAAAAATCAAAACTTAATTTGTTTAGTTAATACTTAATATATAATTTTACAAAATAAAAAAAAAAATAATTTAATATATAATTTTAATACTTAAAGGATTTAAGTAAAGGTGGTTGTCATCATCTGTCATTAAATTTAAAAAGAAATAAAGAATAACGAAATAGAAGATTACATATTCATTAAAACAATTAAATTATTTTATTAAAAAAATCTTCCTCCGTTGAATTGTGTATTGCCATTATATTTCTAATTTACATTGGGAGCAATTAATAATGTTAGAAAAATCAACATACCTTCATGATAGTAAATAAATGTATTACGACCTTTAATTTTCAAAATTGAAGAAGGAAGCTTCCCAAAATCAAAATAGAGACTTAAATTCCTAAAATTCTAAAATTTCTTTGAAAAAAATATCTTATGATTGATGAAGAAGCTTCCCCAATATACAAAATGTCTGTCAAAAAAGATTCATGGTCAAAGTCTCATTTTATAAGTCTCTGTTTCTCCCCTCATCATTTGGGTATGATATTGCTTAACCAAAATTTAAATGTGGTCAAATCATCATACATCGGACATCATTACCCATCATAGCATTATATACCATGTATAATATGTATAATAAAGTAAACTTTAACTTATAATATATTTTATGTCGTCCTGTGGGACCGTAAAGATAATATTTAATAAAAACATGGTTTCTATTAGCAGTGAAGTTGTGCCATTTAACTATATATATATATATATATATATATGTATATATATATATATATACATAGCATTTAAATCATCTGTAGTTAAAATCAAAAATAAAGATAACAAATATAACAATACAACAGAAGAATACATTTCCTTAAATTAATTTAATTTTATTATAAAATATTTAAATGCTTTTTACTTCTAATTCCGAATGGTAATAATAAAATATAATTTCATTAACTAAACATTACATTTATAATAAAACTTTTACTTCTAATTCACAACGGGATAATTAAATATAAATTCGTTAACTGGGCTAAAAATCATTCCTACACAGTGATTATTTGTTCTTCTTTCAAATGCTGATTATACATCATAGTATTACTAAGTAAAAGCAAATAATTATGCATAAGTTATAACTTAATATAGGAAATCAAAGGTACGGTATTGAAAGTAGCCCGCCAAATCAAGTGAAAGTTAAACCTAAGCACATAAATATGATTTGCATACACACATTATATGTCAGTGCCTGAAATAATATATTTATTAGGATAGTAAAGTTCCAGGTCAAATAAACAATTGGAACTCCATTTTCAAGGTAAAATTATATCAGGTCACTGTGGAGGAGTGTAGTGAAATTTCATATCAAGGATAAACACTCAAATTTTACATGACATTAAGATATCATGGCCTTATTAAGTTAATAGAATTTCAGGTCAAATAAACAATTGGAATACCTTTATCAAGGTAAAATTAAATTAAATTTCATATTATTGCTGAAGCAATTCTCAATTCCCATTAAACAATTCTGTATAATATGTATATATAATAAAGTATACTCTAACTTAATGCATTTGTTTTAAATGTACTTATAAACGTTACACTTAATTTATTTAGTTAACACTTAATAAAATATTTTAAAGTAAAGGAGTGGTTGTCATCATCTGTTATTAAAATTTTAAAAAAATAAAGAATAATGAAATAGAAGATTACATACTCATTTAAACAACTTATTCTCTTATTAAAAAATCTTCCTCTGTTGAATTGTGTCTTGTAATTATATTTCTAATTTTAATTGTGAGTAATTAATAATGTTATAAAAATATATACTCATTATAGTAGTTAAAGGTTTTGTGGTCTTAAAGTGACTACACATTAATATTTATTTTAAAATTGAAGAAGAAAGCTTCCCAAAATTAAAATGAAGACTTTAATTCTTAAAGTTTTAAAAATTACACAAATGTGATTCTGGTCAAATCCTTATAAACCGAATTCAAAAAAATTTGGATGCAACAAAAATCATGAGAAAATCACAAGAAAATTATTTTGATGTATGTGGTCAAAGTCTCATAGAAAAAATACTTTTCAAAAAAAAATTAAGTCCAAATATGACTCTGGTCAGATCCTTACAAACTAAATTCAAAAAAAATTCTAAAAAAAAAATCATCATGGTGAATGTAAATCAAATTTTCAAAAAATATTCTAAGTCTATACTTTTTAAAAAATTCCCTTTTTCACAGATACTCGGTCCTAAGTTGACAAAATTAAAAAATATAAAGTAGCGGTCTCATAATATTTCAGGACAATACCACACCTTTTCGATCCATTGTCCCAAAAACTCAATTTGGACCCTTTTTGCCCAAAACTCAGGACAGAGTAAACAAAAACGAAAAAAATTAACTATAAAAAAACTGTATGTTTTTAAAACGTGTTAAAGAAATCATGTTTTTTTAAATCACTATTAAGACTTGTATAATATATTTAACATAACCTACATGTAAATATTATAGGCTATATACACAGACTATATATGTTTTAAAACATAGTATGCGTATCATATAAGTACATTGTAATTTTGCAATAAATATAATTTTCACATACCACTTGTTGACGTTTAAATTTAAAATAACACTAGAGAATAGAACAATGCAACAGAAGAATAAATTTCTTTATATAAAATAAATAATTTCCATCCTTCATTAACACCTTAAAATTATGAGGAGGCAGCTTCCCCAAAATACAAAGTTGCTTCCAAAAAGATTTATGGTCAAAGTCTCATAGAAAATTAATATATAAAAAAAATTCTATTTTTTTTTTTTTTTCTAAATGTGAAATCCTCATAGGAATCAAATTTTCTCTTTCTCTTTCTATTTGGGTATGATATTGCTTAATTTTTTTATGAATGTGGTCAAAGTCTCATAGAAATCATTGTTTGAAAAATGTTTGAAAAAAGTCTCCACTTTTGAAAAAATCCCTTTTTCAGTGGTACTCGGCACCAAGTTGACGAAACTGGAAAAGAATTTGGCCAGCAGTCTCGTAATATTGCCTAGAATGCCATACCCAAATTTCGAGACAGTGCCATGCTTTTTCCGTCTATTCGACCGAAAACATAATTGTGACCCATTTTGCCTAAAACTCGGATCCGAGCAGTTGAAATCAAAAATTTTTGCCTTGCATGCTGGCACCAAATTTGGAAAAAATGGAAAATGGAGAAATATCTGTTGACATCTTCAAAAATTCCCTATCCTACCATAAATTCTTTCTGTTCATAGATTTAACTGTTGTGTTAAGGTATCTTACGAATATTAACAGGGTTCAAAATAACCATTTAAGAGTGGTTCGCAATATTTGTTGCGGTAGCGTCAAATTTTGATGGGGAGATTGCAAACCATTTAACGCTTTTGCAAACTAAAATTTCTTCCTTTGCGAACCAATTTTATTGATATTTCAGTGAAAATGCGAATCAAAGATAGCCACAAGCATTTCACTGTCCGACTGCCGCAATACAACAACATAAGCAAATAACAAAGTTGTTCCAACTTACATTGGAATAGTGTACTAAATAAGCTTCGTTCGTTTTCAAAAAAACATTGCACACATGAATTATTTTCGCTACCATTTTCAAAGAATAAATATAATGAAATATAACACGTTAACACATCTAAAGATATGTATGTAAATGTATGTGTAATTAAGTTTGATAATAGTTAATAACAGATGTTTATTTTGTCACGTGTTTTCATTTCTATATTGCCGACGGCTTCATTGTACCCATCCAGTCAACATGTTTAAAGTCAGGAAAATGACGTATTATGCTGCCTTTGAACAACTTTTTACCATCAGGGCAGCAACCAAAAACTTGTTCAAGATAAGCAGAAAAGACGCTAAGCGTCTTTACTGTGTGGACTTTGAACAAATTTTTGATTGCTGAGCATAATCCATGTAAACAACCTGTATTAAGATTTATATGACATATTAATTGTTAACAAGTTTCTCAGATATATATTCTTAGAAGTAGTTTCAACGTTAATTTGACGTTATGCGAAATCTCTCTCGGTTTGTTTTTAATTCATAAAATAAAATTCATAAAACTTCCGCAAGCTCGTATCTTCGGACTTTGTTGGTAAAGGTAGTACAACTTGGTTATAAATAAATCTACAGAAGCAAATGCTGGAGATTGAGCGAAAGCATCTTTGAGTGCTAACTCTAACCTGTGAGTGAAGCAGTGTATTACTTTTAACCAAGAAGTTTGCACTTTTATTCTGGTCCCAAGCCCATTAAATTGGCCTGTATTGACGCTAGCTCCATCAACGTTAAGCTCAACTATTTTATCTGCAATGTTTATGATTCCAAGTCTCTGGAAAGATTTGTTTAAATACACTCTTGTATGTCCGTTTTTTTATTTTTAATACTCAAAAATTAAAGTCTCGGTTTCCCGTCTTCCAAAAACAAGACATAAATCAATTCATTTTCACTAACGCTGGTATCAGAACTTCACTCCCATTGTTGAGGGCAGAGTAATAGCATGCCTTAGAGATGCTATCTATAAGCTTCTTATGGTATACTTCAGCTATTACTTGTTTAAATTGTGCAGCAGCCCTGTTTTATAACTTAAGCCACACGATGGACCCTGCTTTTTAATGTGCAGTTTTAAAAGGTCAGGGTAGTTTGTAAAGGGCTGTTCTTGTTTAGCAAGATAATAAGCACAATTAAACTTCACACGTAGGTGATTTCTGTCATGTTCAGATGGTCAATAGGCGTGTTACACAGCAAATAAAAACTAGCCACAGTAAAGACGCTAGAACAACGTCGAATGTTGTTCTAGTATCTTTACTGCGGACTTTGAACAAGGTTTTATAAGAAAAGTTCTAATAAGAAAAGTGGGATGCCGCAACATTGTCATTGCAATAACCAACCCAAACTTTGTAAGGCAACTGTTGAATAATCACAATATTGAATCAAAAGATAATAGCCTCTTTCACAGACTAAGTTTGATTCTTCCAGATCTCACTTGGTCTGTTTGCTTCTGCAGTTAATGTAATACATTGACGTCAGAATCATTAACCGGAAATGCGGTAATGTATGATTTTTATGCAACCAGAAAATAATTATTTCTTTTTCATGGTAGCTTTGATACCATTATTAATTACAATGCCGCAATGAAGAGTGGAATCAAGCATATTTTAAATAAATAAATCAATAATAAATAAATTATCATACATTAATGCATTTCGTGTTAATGAATTCTGATGTCAATGTATTACATTAACTGCAGAAGTAAACAGACTAAGAGAGAGGATAGATCATTGTCTGTAGATCAGGCTAAAAGATAATTGCAACTAAATAGTGTAGCTTTGATTATGAAAATTATGCATCCTCCCAAAGTTATTATTTCAAAAGATGTGCACCTCCTTAGATCTATCATGTGCCTTTGGTAGACAAAAGTCAAAAAGAAGAGAATCAATTGCTACTCACCATTTCAACAATTAATTTTCAAATTGACAATTAAAATTAGAGAGAAGAAGAACAATCGCAAACCTTTGTTTGAAAGTCAGTTGTAGCTTGTTGAAAATCATTCTCCATTTTCTGAACAAAAAACAAATCATATCTTTCATTGTTTCATGGCCTTTATGATGCACAGACAAAATGTTGAATAAGATTCATATTGAAATAATAAAGGAAACCCGAGGTGAAAATACAAGTTGATTTCATATTGAAGAGCATGAAAAATAAATAACATTGCTTTTTATTTCAAAATTATAGTGGTCGACGAAGA
Source organism: Neoturris breviconis (assembly GCA_032360805.1). Taxonomy (NCBI): domain Eukaryota; kingdom Metazoa; phylum Cnidaria; class Hydrozoa; order Anthoathecata; family Pandeidae; genus Neoturris; species Neoturris breviconis. The sequence continues at coordinate 16,194 of JAULBZ010001080.1, read as the reverse complement.
TAATGTTGTAAATATAAAACAACACGTTCATGTAGACAAATCCAAGCGAGCATGATCACACTGATTTTTTACAGCTTTGTTAGAGTTTCTAAGTAAAAATATTACAATAGAGTCATTAACAAAAACAATGAAAAAATGATGTGTTTAAATTAAAAAAGCTCTAAGAGCATAAATTTGATAGACCTATTGAGAATAAGATTTTTACAATGTTATTTATTTTCTAAGCCCTTTAATATGAGCTCAACTTGTATTTCCACCTGGTTCCCTTTAAGCTGTAAATAATTCCAAATTTATTAATAGGTTAGTCAATCTAAATATGTTGTGACCCAAATTGTACTCATTTGTGGGGTAATTCAATTTAGCAGACATTATTATACTTGGCAGGCAGTCAAAATTAGCAGGATAATAAAATGATATCACATGTGGTTTATACAAACTACAAATACCTTTCGATGAGCAGTTTCAGCTAATAGTTTATCTTCACTCTTTTTTAGAGAATCATTTAGTTCTGCAGCCTAATATAAAAAAACGTTTTGTACATTAAATTAAATTTTCAAATTTTACCTAGTATGAAGAGTCTGCTGAAGATACTGTTACAAAATGATAACTGATTACACAATCCATCTATATACCATATATATCAGTGTACAAGACAAGATTTTTAAAATACGATTTGTTAAATATTATTCACTCAATTCACACAAAACATTTGTACTCGTTTTACACAGAAAAGTTATATCCTCATACGCTTATTTTTACACAGAAAAGTTACACACTTGTTTTAGGCAGAAAAGCTACATTCATTTTGCACAGAAATGTAACACACTCATTTTACACAGAAATGTTGAATGCTTTATAATCATTTGATGGTTCAAAATAAAATCGCTCTGTATAGCTGTATTCCTTATATTAATACCAAACAGTGGATTTCTGTCAGGATGGATGTATGTTTGTGCATGTATTTCGACACTGCTAGACGGTTTGGCCTAAAATTTGGTATGCGAATAAGAAATTACACATAGATTCGGACAGTCACAAAAAGGTTAGTGTCCAGACCCCATTTGGGCCCGTTTTGACCCAAATTGCCCTTTTGTGAAATCACAGAGTACACAGGTCCTTAGAAATTTTGTAGCAAAAAGTTATTTGAGTCTAAATCCTGAAGTACAGGTCCTACATCGATGAAACTTGGTCACCAGCACAAACTTGCTTCTGCAAATATTCTGGTCTGTAAAATTCCCAAAATGTCAATTATACTAGAGGTTCTACATTAACGACACTTGATCACCAGCACATACTTGCTTCTACAAATATTCCGGTCAGTAAAATTCCTAAAATATCTATTATGCAGACCAGATATTAGTTGCAATAAGAACACTTCGCCACCCATTTTAAAACCTAGGTCAAATTTCAACGTTTTTTAATTCATAGAAATCTTGAAAATGCAGTGATCCCTGCAATTTGCGGGGCTTAAAGCTAATCTCTTGTATTAATAATCAACCATGAATTTCTGCGCAGATGCATGGATGGATGGATGTAAGTTTGCGCAGGCATTTTGACACCGCTCGACGATTTGGCCTAACATTTTTAACAAGACCTGGAAAACATCTGTAGATTCTGACTGTCTCAAAAAGGTTTGTACATTTGCTTCGTTCCCAAGCTTCATTTAGGCCTGTTTTGGGCCAATTTGCCTTTTTGTGACGTCACAAAATACACAAGGAACTTTTATAGTCATATTCGGAGCTTGGTGTAGCAACAATTGCAAACGTTAAAAAGAATAATTTGGTACAATATCCGACTCGAGGACCCTGAACCAAAGACCCAATGCAACCTTGACCCCTGGACCATAAGCAACACTGAAACCAGGACCCTGCCCTCGGGACCTTGACCCTAGGACCATGACGACCCTAACTTCATGATCACCTTGGTCCTTTATGACTTTTTGATCCTGACCCCGAGACGCTAGCCACAGGGCTAATCCCCCGCAGACTCTGTTTTGTGCATATTAAAAAAATTATCTGTAGCGGCAGGGATCTTGGCGGGGCATGAAGAGCTTGAGTGGTGTTGGGCCATATTTCTACTTTTTAGAGACCATAAAAAATAGTAAGAATAGGCATTTTAGATGGTATAAAAAAAGAAAGAAATTGTGATCCCCACAATTTGCAAGACGCTTAACAAGAATAAAAGTTTTAGATAGGTTTTTGTGTATAAATAAAAAACTGTGAAGGAGGAAGGGAAGGGGGAACATGGCCCGTTGAGCTTAGATCTAATTTTTTATTATTATTTTTTTTGTTAAGTCAAAGAATAGGCTTTTTAGGTGGTGTATAATAAAAAAGAAATTGTGATCTCCGGAACAGGGCCCATTAGACTTAGATAAAACTTCAGATTAAAATCATAGAGAGCTTAAAGAATAGGGAATATAGTGATCCCTGCAATTTGCGGAGGGCTTAAACCTCACTTTGTGATCATGACTCTGAGACCCTAAGCCAAATTGCTACTTTTGTTAATTCGGAGAGTTTAACAGCAAGAATAGGCATTTTAGTTAAAAAAAATGTGTTGCCCGCAATTTGCGGGGGGCTTAAAGCTAGTCTATTATATTAATACTCAACCTTGAATTTTATAGTTAACTTATAGTTATCTTTAAGTCGGTTTTTACTAGTAAAAACTGACTTAAAGATACCGTATTTGATCGATTTAACGCCCACTCTCAAATAAACGCCCCTACTCGAATAAACGCCCAGGGTAATGAAGAAATAGAAATTTTGTAGATTTCTATTCAAAAGAATTATTTGACAGACGAGAAGTCAGCAATCACACTATCTTCTATAATGTCTTTCAATATAGGGTCAACCTATTTCATCTAAATAATTACTTTCAGCGTTTGTTTTTACACTAATTTAAGATTAACACATTTTCTTATTATTGAACAGTTGGTATAATCTTCTACATCTTTAGAAGTAGCATTTTATTGTTGAAAGTTTACTGGTCATATTATACACAGGATTGTCTTATACATGGAGTGGAATATTTTTAACAAGCCAATTATTATTTGTCTGATTCAAATGACAATAATTAAGCAAAACAGTGAAAATAACAAATTTCGTTGTTTTCTTGGTGCAAAAAAGAACTAATAGTGATTACAGACCATAGGATGAAACATTTTGGTACAAGAGAATGAGTGTGATGTTGTAACTATAGATTAATATAATATAATCTATAATATAATATAATCTTATATGTAAAAATGTTGTTTTCCCTTCAAAACGTTTTTGGAGTTTTGCTTTCTTTAATTTTTGCAGACGACTTCTTATGCACAAAATTAACTCCTAATTTTCGAGTGGCACAGCTGCGCTAAAATAAAAGGGGAACAATAATTTTTGGGAATAAGGAATTCAATAAAAAAGATTTCATTCCAGCAATATCCAAATGTAGACAGCAGACAAACAGTAACTTATAATTGCCTTACCTGTTTGTCAAGTTGAGCTTCTTTCTCAAGCAGCTCCTGTTGCAACTTCTAGTTGAAAAATAAACAATACCAGTAATATATACTTCTTACACAAGAGTTATAACCAGAAAGGAGAATAATGATTTGGATTGAAAGAAGGTGTATCATAGGTCATTCGAAAATTTCACACAATTACCTCCTTATCAGACATAAGTCCTTGTTTCGCAAGTTGCAAAGCCTGAAGATCAGAAGATAATTGTCCAATCTATAACCAAAGGTAAGATAAGAGGTGTTAAAGTAATATTCAGCACGACATTACACAAGACATTAAACCGTAATTGCAGTAACAATTTAATTGCGTCATGTTTACTTTCTTTCTTAGCATTCTCTACAAAATGCACTTAACATGTAGTTTTCAGTATCCTAACCAAATGTATTCCCTGTCTTGTCAAAATGTAATAATGTGTACACTTTTACGAATATATAGGAAAGTTTGGTCACTCCTGAATATCACATCAGATAAAATGTTAATTGTTGATTTTGATAATAAATGCGACGTTCAAATCGAGCAAAAGTGAATCCAAGCCCATAGAGATAATACATACATTATAAATCATAATACTATCTGTAATGCCTCAATTAAGCATCTGGGCACTTATTTAATTCTTGAGCTTTTAAGTAAGGGAGGGCAGAGGGCGCTTAATCGATGGGGGTGCTTAATTCAAATGCAACAGTTTCACCTCTACTCAATTTCATATTATGTACAAAATAAAGGTATTGTAAGTAGCCCACCAAACCAAGTGAAAGTAAAACCAAGCTAATATGATTTGCATACACACATTATTTCAGTACCCTTTATGTAAAAATTAAATATGACACCCTGTTGAACAAATTATTTAGCATCATTGACGTTGTTTTTTATGGTGGCAATAGAAAAGCAATTGCATTCACTACTAACTCAGTCTACTAGACTAATTTTAAAACAACAAACCATTTTACTAAAACATTTTTAAAGAATGCATTGAGACTACATATATTTGAGAGCTACTTTACCATAGGAAATGTGGTTTTATTGCAAACAATTGGAATTCCTGTAAGTATCGATCCAGCACCATTCTGGGCCAATCTTCATCTTTATAAATGTGAAAGTGAATACATCACTAAGCTAATACACACAGATAAATCAAAAGCAAGAAAATATCATGATGCTCATAGATCTATCGGCGACCAATGTTGTATCAATGATTCGAGTGATTTTGGTAATTCCCATCAGGATATTTATCCATGTGAACTCAAATTAAAAGTTGAACACAATGGTAACCATGCCACTTTTCTTTTGCAATTAAAGATGGTGTTTTTGTATGTTGTATGACAAGCATGATACATTCCCTTTCTTCATTGCTAGAATGTCGCATATGGGAAGCAATATCCCTTCTTTCATATTTTATGGTTCATTTTGCTCTGAGATTTTAAGAATAGCCAGATGCACTTTACTCTTTGAAGATTTTTTACCAAGAGCTTCTACCCTACTTAACAGAACGATTGCACAGGGTGGTTCATATTCATTGCTTATGCGTAACATCAAAAAAGCATATACACAGCACACAGAATCTTTCCGTAATTTTAGTAAATCATGAGAGCAACTTTTATCCTTTCTTTCGGAACTGTCAAATTTAAAATTAGCTAGAACTAACCATCAAATTTTATTAGACAAGTAGCCTCAGATTAATGCTGCTTTTGCACACCACTTTTAACTAAAATGTCATTTGCGGCTCATTCACTCCCATGTACAATCTTTCTGTTTGTGAGATTTGTTTACAGTTTACTCGCGCGTTGAATACTACCCATCCAGTCTTATGTGCGGGAACATGCAGGTCTTGTTTTATCACTTCCTCGTGTTTTACATAGGGCTAAAGCCCAGTTTCAATTCGGCAGATATTTCTGTGCAGAAAGTTTTTACTGCTTAAAAGTTAAAAATTTTCAACTTTCAAGCATGCACGTTGAACTTACGACTAATCAAATTTCTCAAATTTAGAATCCTATGTGGATCCTATGCGCTGAATGGAAACCAGGCTTATGGACTAAGCCGTGGGATCAAAATTGCCAACTAAGATTTTTGAAAGGAAGGACATTGATCATGGGAATGAGATTGCTATGTATAAAGTTCAAGGCCATGTTCAGAAACCATGTGAATGTCGTGAACGACGAGTTGAGCACTTTTGGGATTTTTCAATATTTTTAGGGGGTTTTATTTTATTTTTAGGTATTGATAGTCCGAGTCAACCTCTATGCAAAGCAGACATATTTCCCTGCATAAAAGTAGCATAATATAATTACTAGGAGAAATAGATAGAATGAAATTACAAGGTTGTAAAAATTTGAATAAGCACCTGGGCACTTATATATTTTGTCACATTTCAAAGAGGAAGGGGCACTTATTCAAGGGGGTACTTAAACAAGGCATTACGGTACACTAGAATACTGTTCCTAAAATGCAATGTCCTTGTAGTTTTATAAAATTAATTATATGCTTAAATTTATACTAATAAATAATGTTACATGCATATAGACTATAATATGTATATGGGTCACAGGCAATATATAAAAAGCTATATGTATATACTGTATATGCAAGCTCGATCCGGTAAATAAGTTAGTAAATATGTATATAAGATATAAGCTATATGAATATGAGTGGTCATATGTATAAGGGCTATATGCTTAAAGGCTATATGTGTATATTGCCTGTATGTGCATATGTGATCTTTATCACAGTTGTAATATATTATTCACAAGAGGAATACTTTACCTCGGAAGATGAGTTAGACTGTAGGCTATCTAATGATGATTTTGCAGCCTACATAAAACAAAAGTAAACATAAAATCAAATTAGTATCTCAAATACCTTCCTGTATCGACGAATATTAGATGAAATACAATAGTAAAATATACTTACATTTCTTTCATGTTGAAGTGCGACAATTTCATTGGATAGGGTACCAATCTGATCTTTCAATTGACTGACCTAAACAATAGAAATGTACATGATTTGCTTACTTAATCAGGTTCATTGAGACACTGAGAGCATGTCATCCTGTATTTAAATCTTAAATCAATAAATCAGAGGTACGGTTTTGAAAGTAGCCCACCAAACCAAGTGATAGTTAAATCTAAGCACATAAATATAATTTACATACACATATAATACAGTGTTTGAAATATGCTTTTATTAAGACGGTAAAGTCTCAGGTCAAATAAAAAATTAGAACGCCCTTATCAAGGTAAAATGTCAGGTCACTGTGGAGAAAAGTAGTGAAATTTCATATCAAGGATAAACGCCAAAATTTTAATGGCATTGGGATTTCATGTTCTTACTAAGTTGATAAAGTTTCAAGGTAAATAAACAATTGGAACACCTTTATCAAGGTAAAATTTTATCGAGCCACTGTGGAGGAGATTAGTGAAATTTTATATTAAGAATAAACACCCAAATTTTCCATGGCATTAGGATTTCATAGTTAATAAAGTTTCAGGTCATAAAAATCATTGAAACACCTTTATCAAAGTAGAATTATATCAAATCACTGTGTAAGAGAGTAGTGGAATTTCATAGCATAGCCTGAAGCAATGATAAAAAATCACTCCTCCACAGTGGATATGAATGCGTACACACATTCTAAATCATAGCATTATGTAAAATTAAAATTGGGAATACATGTACATACATGTTATAGTATTAGTTAAAGGCTTGGTATATGTTACACTGTAGAGACTACTCAGACTATTATGTATAGCATAGGGTATGCTTTGACATACATACTATTGTTTGTATATGTCTGTACATGTCTGTATAAGTATGTATATGCATATGTATGCGTCTATGTATATGTAGTAGTAGTACAGACATAATAGAAACCATGCAATTAATTTAAAATTGCTTATAAAAGTTGCAAACACAATTTATTAAGTTAATAAAATAAGTAAAGGTGGTTGCCATTATCAGTTATTAAAATTTAAAAGAAATAAAGAATAATAAAAAAGAAGATTACATATTCATTAAAACAATTTATTCTTTTATTAAAAAATCTTACTCTGTTAAATTGTGTATTGTCATTATATTTCTAATTAATTGTCACCAAGAATGATATTTATGATGATGCCTGTGACGGCGTCACATTGAAACAAAATGTGACACTAAAAGTTCCATTGAAACAAACTGTGACGGTAGATAAAATGTTGTGGCGTCAAAATTATGAAACTGGATGTGACTGTGACGCCAATTCCTTTTGGTATGTGATGGCGTCAATTTCTGGTTGTGACTCTTATGTGATGCCTCTGTGACACTCCGTTGATGCTGTTGACGGTATACACAATATTGTGATGGTCCCTTTTCTCAAAATTAGTCACATATAATAATATATAATATACATATTTCATACATCATTACACATCATAACATTTTATACCATATATCTATATATAATAAGTATATATACTTTAACTTGAAATATATTTGTTGTGTGTTAAGGGACTATTAAATATAATTACATTAAACATAATACAAATAATACATGGTTTCTATTAGCAGTGAACTATATTTACATAATATTTTATAAAAAGTCATCATCTGTTGTTAAAATTAAAAATAAAGATAATAAATATAACAATGCAACAGAAGAATACATTACCTTAAATTAATTTAATTTTATTTTAAAATTTGCAATGGGAATAATTAAATAGAAAATCAACAACTGAACATCACATATAATAAAACTTTTATAGCCCCTAAGTGCTTTCATTAGAAAGCACTTAGGGACTATAAAGTTTTATTATCAATTTAAAGTTATATATTTATTTCAAAATTGAAAAAGGAAGCTTCATAAAATCAAGATGGAGACTTAATTCTTGAAATTGTGAAAATTATCTTATAAAAAAGATCATTATGTGGTCAGTCTCATAGAAAAGTTAATTTTCAAAAAGTTTTTTAAGTCTAAATGTAATTCTAGTCAAATCTTTATGAACAGTGAAAGTCAACAAAAATCACAAATTGAACATTTTGGTGAATGTAGTCAAACTGTCATAGAAATCAAAAATGACTCTGATAAAATCCTTATAAACAGAATTCAATAATTTTCTAAGTCAACAAAAATCATAAATTGAACATATTGGTGAATGTAAATCAAATGTTATTTTGTGTATATTTTCGGTCCTGAGTTGAAAAAATTGAGAAAATTTGGCTGGTGGTCTCGTAATATTGCCTAGAATGCCATAACCAAATTTAAGGACGGTACCACGCCTTTTCGGTCCATTGGTAAGAAAGAATATGAAGAAGGAATCTTTCGAAATTCAAATCAATTCAAAAGAATTCTAAGTCTATACTTTTCCACTTCTCTACTTATGATTTAGGTACAAAATTTTACTGGATGTGGTTAAAACCTTATGGAGTTCAAATTTTTGAAAATCTTCTAAGTTTCCACTTTTGAAAAATCCACCAATACTTGAACCAGAGTCAATGAAATTGAAAAGAAATTGGCCAGCAGTGTCATAAATTGCCTAATATTGCCAATACCAAATTTGAAATTGGTACCACGCCTCTTCAGTACATTGGACTGAAAACGCAATTTAGACCCTTTTTCCTGAAACTCTGACCAGAGTGGATGAAATCAAAAAACATTTAAAATGATAGTACCTCAAGAACATGACCTGATAAGAAAAAGTGAGATGCCGCCACTACCGTAAATTGATAGTAATAGCCCATTCAAACTTCAATTAGCAGGCTAATAATATAAAAATGTTAAAATGTTAACCTTAAAATTGTACCTATAAGAAGAGATCGGCATACTAATCCAGTATACCTGTGAAAATTAGATGATCCTTTTAAAACAAATAATTACAAAATACCTGAAAATTCATTTCTTTTGTATTATTTTCTAGATGATCTTCAGCTTTCTAAACAACAATATTTATGAACATCTATTTAAAGAGAAAATAAACTTGATATGTTACAAAGATGGGAGTTAATTTTCTAGCCAAAAATCTGTTTAATAGGCAACTAACGCATTTCCTCTAACAAGCGACTAGTCTCAAATAAGCGCTAAACAACGCTAAACTAAATAATGCTAAACAACGGATTCATTTTTTTCTATATTGTCCATTTAGGACATGGTGTTTGGGTTAGACTAATGAAAACAACTGTTAGATGATCATACATGTACCAGATGCAAAAATAGTTATTTTAATTGACTGATCCAATTTTGAAATAAGTGCCACCAACCAATAAGCACAGCACCCAAATGTTCAAAATAATAAATAAGCATGGGGACTTATTACAGGAAAAACGGTAACGTTTTATTTTTAAAGAAACAGCTCAAAAGTTATGAGGATTTTTGCGCGCATCATAGAAGTTTGTTTTCAATATAAATTTGTCATATAAGTGACACATGATTTATATACAAGACAAAAACACAAACATTTCAGTTATACAAATCAAACATATAGAAGATCTCCAAAGGATCTCCAAGTGATACAAATAGGAGATGTACAAATCAAAGTCTCAAAGTCATTTAGTTCATAAACAAAATAACTACAAAACCAAATAATGGTCTCCAAGTCAATTTTAGTGACACAATTGAACGATACAATAAAACCTGATAATTTAAAATGGGTTTTATATGCTTTGCTTATACACAGGATTTGATGGTACGTAAGACAACCTACTCATCTCCAACTAATTTTAGTGCTACAAATAGGAGATATAGACGAAGTCATGATCTCCATATACTTTTTGATAAACCAAATATATCAAAGACAAAGTATTAACAAAGTATTAACGTGCAAATTGTTTTAACTGACACTAACAAAAAAGGTACAAGACCAACTAACAATTGTACAAGAGAAAGTATTGAATACAAAGAAGAACAAAGTATGAAGAAGATATTAATTACACATCTGTTGCTATGGCCAGGTAATTAATAATATATAAGATGATGCACATGCTGTATTCATTAATTGCATGTGAATTGCTGTTGTTTATGAATTGAGATGATCTCCCTGTTAAAATGCCACTTTTCTAGATCAAAAATCCTCCTGATAACTTTTGTTTTTGGTATTTGAAATTTTTACTTTCATAATTTACAATTTAAAGTAGAAAATCAGGGTGAACAAAAAAATTCCAAAAAATGACGCCATGAATCATCAAATATGATGTCATGAGCCAAAAAAAACAGAAAGCCCATTGGGCAGGATGGGGGTAATCTCTAAAAAGTTAAAAGCGATGGATTTCAGAAGCTATTATGAAGGTTTGTAAAGCTGCATCGCAAGTTGACGCGCTTTCAATCTTTTAAATGTGCTAAGATCAACAAAATTGTGAAATCTATTTATTTTATTTAAAAACTTTAAATACCAAAAACAAAGTTATCAGAAAGATATTTTACCTAGAATAGTGACATTTTGACAGGCAAGAGAATCTTCTCTAGGTACATTGTACATTCATACTCTCCATGTAAAGTAAATAGTAAACGTTCAATGTCTAACTGAAGATATATTTGATATCAATTCACTTGTAAAAAATTACTATTTTTTTGGGACATACTTTAAGTATAACACTAAGGTTCAATTATAAAATAATCTTCTAACATTTACCTTTCTAGCATTTTCCTGTTCGATTAGCAAAGCTTTGGTTTCTGCAAGAGATTTTTCCAAATCACATTTCTAAAGAATAATATAAATCTGTGAGTTCTGTCTGTGAGTTGACACACAATGCTAATACAAAAACTGGCGTTAAGGAGTAGCGTTAGTTAAATTTAGTTCCTGTCTATATATTTAGCAATATGCTTTTGCATGAGAAACATGTGAAGATCTATGGCCGTGATAAATTGATTTCATGTTTTGCGTATCCGTACGGATTCACTTTTTACAGCCGCAATTTGACCTTTTTATCTACACGTTCTATTAGGTCTTGAAAGAGCTACAGACTTTTGATAATTCCAATGTAGGTAAAATTTGAACCGAAAACTACAAATTCTATATACATATATATAAGGCAATTATTAAATCGCTTTGAGATTTGGATTTCAATTGTCACTTCAAGTTTTTCAAAATAAATTTATTTTCTGATTTAGCTTTCTGTTGATATATTAAAAAGAGAAGTAAAATAAATCTGTGTAAAAACCTGATGATTGTAAAAAGAATTCTTTTAATAACTAATTATTGAGAAAAAAAGACACAATTTCAGACTATTCCATGTTTACAACATTTCGTCAACCACGGTAGACAATTTAAATATCAATATACCTTTAGAACATCTAGGTATTTCTGCTCTCACTGGCGATGATTTCAATCCACTGCTGTTAAGGACCACCTATTACTAACGCCAATTTTGCTGATTTTAATGTGGTTAGGTAACGCTCTAATAATAACTTTCATGTGGAACTCAAGGAAAGCCTTCTTGTAAAGAGGGACAACCCGGCACTCAATCATAATATGACTGAACGCTGACACGTATTATGATTTTTGCACACCTTTTTGAAATCTAATTAGATTTTTTTATTTTAATATATGACGTGTGATGATAAGTTGTGTATAAAAAAACTATAAGCTGTAAAAAAGTTACTTGATAATGTCCACTGTGGTGGACGAAATGTCGTAAACATGGCATAGTCTGAAATTGTGTCGTTCTTATTTTCTCAATCTTTTACTTTATCACCAAATTTGTAGACTATCAATAACTAACTGATTATTTCGAGAATTCTTTTTATAAATAGAATGCATAAATTTATTTTTGATAAACAAAGGTTGCGTTGAAAATGGTAGCAAAAATAATTCAGATGTGCCACGTATTTTTTAAAAAGGAACAAAACTTAATTTAGCACGTTGTGTTCCAATGAAAGTTAGTACAACTTTGTTATTTGCTTACGTTGTTATATTTTGATTGTTTGTGCTATCTTAGTTTTATAAATGGATGAATTACAGCAAGCTGGACAAAAACTTGTTTAAAGTCAGTGGTAAAGGTGAACAGCTGTTCTAACATCTTTACTGTGGAGTTTAAATAGGATTTTTGCTCACTGAGTATTTCTACGTTAATTTCTGAGAAACTTCTTTTCTCCCGTGGTTAGTCTCGCATCACTGTTAACATCTTTACATTACAATAATACTTAAGGAAATTCCTGTTAAATAATTAGAAAGTAAACTTGAATGAATTTTTTAACACCATAAGTACATGTGAGCTTGTGATGTCTAAATAAATATTGGATAAGTTAAACGTTGTGTAGTTTTACCGATGCAGATTTTTCAAAGAATACGAGGACCCATTTTTATATAGTCTGGTATTGAAAGTAGCCCACCAAACCAAGTGAAAGCTAAACCTAAGCACATAAATATGATTTGCATACACACATTATATGTCAGTGTTTGAAATAATGTATTTATTATGATGGTAAAGTTCAAATAAACAATTGGAACACCTTTTCAAGGCAAAATTATGTCCGGTCACTTTGGAGAAGAGTTGTGAAACTTCATATCCAGGATAAACACCCAAATCTTACATCGCCTTAGGATTTCATGTCCTTATTCATGTCCTTATTAAGTTACTAAGGTTTCAGGTCAAATAAACAATTGGAACACCTTTATCAAGACATAATTACATTAAATCACTATGGAGGAGAGCAGTGAAATCTCATATCATAGCCTGAAGTAATGCTCAAAAATCACTCCTCCGCAGAGGATATAAATTGGATACACGCACTATGTATACTTCATAGCACTATGTATAAACAAAATAATAATATAATTTAATTAAAGCTTTATAAAATGTATTATTATTGTGCTGGATATGAATTGGATGCACACATTATACATCATTGCATTATGATTTACACTAAATAATATAAATAAGTTTTATGTTATGTTCAGTATATTAAACATAATAATTACTTAAACATATGAATAAAAACAGTATTAGCAGTAATAAAATAATGGTAAAGTAAAGGTGGTTGTCATCATCTGTTATTTAAATTAAAAAGAAATGAAGAATAATGAAATAAAAGATTACATATTCATTAAAACAATTTATTCTTTTATTAAAAAACTCATCCTCTGTGTAGTGTCATTATATTACTAATTTGTATTGGGAGTACTCTCAGTAGTAATAAACTAAGTGGATATAACATTAATAGTTATTTCAAAATTATTTACAACAAAATCACCACTTTTGAAATAATCCCTTTGTCGCCGATACTCGGTCCCTAGTTGACGAAATTGTGTATCATTTTGTTTAAACTAAATAATAATATAATTTAATTTAAGCTTTATAAAATATATTATTATTGTATTGGATATGAATTACATACACACATTATACATCATAGCATTATGTATACACTAAAAAAAATATATAATATGCCTATGTTATAGTATTAGTTGTGCTTTTAAAGGCTTGTATATGCTACACTGTATAGGCTATATTCAGACAACATACATGCAGGATTATGCTGACTGACAAAAACCATGTTATATACCTATTACAGTTATTTTATACATAGGATGGTTTTTACTAGCTGATGTTAATAAAAATAAAAATAAAGAAGAACTAGAGAATAGAACAATGTAACAGAAGAATAAATTTCCTTTATTATTTTATTCCTTTATACAGAAGATACTTATATCAAAAAATTCCTCTGTTGAATCGTGTAATGTAACTATATTTTATAATCCTTTTTTGTGATGTTATTAAAATCAACTTATGCTCATGGTGTATATAATTATGTTTTACGACCCAATAGAGTAGTATTAATATTTATTTCAAAATTGAAGAAGGAAGCTTTCTAAAATCAAAATGGAGACTTTAATTCCTAAAATTCTAAAACTTCTTTGAAATAAAAATCTGTTATCATTGATTTATTTTATATCTCCAAGGAGCTTCCCTAAAATACAACTTTCGGAAAAATCCCTTTATCTGCGATACTCGGTCCCAAATAGATGAAATGAAATTTTAAAATGCTAGCATTTCGGGAACATGATCTATTAAGAAAAGCGGGATGCCACCATCAGAGCCACAAAGTGATAGCAATAGCCCATCCAAACTTTGTTCGGTGGGCTAAAAATGTTGGGGGCCCTTCTAAAATATTGCCACGAATGCTGGCATAAAATTTCTAAATCCTGGCACTTCGAAAACATGGTCTATTAGTGATTGCAATAGCCCAGCCAAACTTTATTTGGTGGGCTAAACTAAAAGAAATATTTTTACTAGATCATGTTTCGTTCATGAATAATAATTCAGTAATGTAGTATGGATACGCATGACATTTTTTTAAATTATAGTTTCAAAATTTTAAAACTGTAACAGTGTAAATCTATGAGAAAAGGAAGAAAGTTCTATTAAAGAATTATACTTATACACGTGTTTTGTGAATTATGATGAATTATTAGATAAATATTGTTTAAATTCAAATAAATTGCTGTGCTTACCATACGTTCTTGGTCACCTATTAGTCCATTGATAGTTTCTTCTGCATTCTATAAAATCAATTTATAACCTAACAACAATACTAAAAAAAACCTATATTTACACCAAAGCAATTTGTCCCTAATTTTTAGAAAAATGGATAGATAGAAACACACTTACTTTACGAGCTGATTCTTCTATTATTTTCCCTGTAGTTAGACTTTTCAATTGATCATAAAGTGACTGGATCTGAATAAAAAGACAATTACAATGTCGCCGGTCAGTGTGATCATAAATTTTCTTATCCCAGCGGTCATTGTAAATTTTTACTTTTGGTATATAATTACATAATATAGTATGTTTTAAACGGGCTTCTGTTGTACATACAATAATTGTTGATGAATCCACCAGTCTCATCTGTATAAACAAGTTACAGCAGATTAGTGATCAAAATGGTTGTCATCTTCAACAAAATAAGTTATTGGAACTTGTTAAAACCTAACCAATCCAAATGACAGTAAACTCAAAGTAAAAATATCATAACAAAACAATTTGATATAATATTTGTATAATTATAATTGGTAATAAAACAATAGGCATATTATATACACCAGAATTCTATGCACATGTTTACCAGTAGTAAATTAAATCTATACGGTATTAAATTAGGTACGGTATTGAAAGTAGCCCACCAAACCAAGTGAAAATTAAACCGAAGCACATAAATTATGATTTGCATACACACAATATACAGTGTTTGAAATATGTTTTCATAAATATGGTAAAGTGTTAGGTCAAATGAACAATTGGAAAAGATAAACTAATGTCAGGTGGAGGAGAGTAGTGAAATTTCATATCGATGATAAAACCCCAAATTTAAATTAGAATTTTGTGTCCTTATTAAATACACTTACACTTAATTTATTAAGTTAACAATTAATAAAACATTTTAAAGTTAAGGTGGTTGTCATCATCTGTTATTAAAATTAAAAAGAAATAAAAAAATAAAAGATTACATATTCATTAAAATCTTTCTCTGTTAAACTGTGTATTGTCTTTATATTCCTAATTTGCACTGAGAGCTATTAATAATCCTTATCTTGTCATTATTTCTAATTTGAATTGGGAGTATATAATTAATAATGCCATAAAAAATTATAATTATAATAGTAATTAAATGTTTTACGATCCTAAAGTGGATACACATTAAAGGAGAACTAAGGTCAAAAAATTTCTGTCGTTTATTTCTTAGATTAAAGCTACACAATGATTGTTGCAGAGAAAAAAATATCATAGCGTCCCTACTTTGTCC
>JAULBZ010001079.1:0-24332 GCA_032360805.1 Neoturris breviconis | reverse complement strand
CAGCCAACTTGGCTGAAAATATTCTGAAAAATCTCTCCTCCACAGTGATGACCGGCTGTTATTTCGAGCCCTGATAGTCAGTAGTTTTTCATGCTATGTTAATATTCACAAATATTTTATTTCATATTAAATTTCTATAAAACTTAAATGTTAAAATAATATAGCAATTGGGCAAAAAACTTGTTTAAAGTTCGCAGTAAAGACACTGTTATTAACACCGTGTTAGCACCTTTACTGCTGATTTTGAACAACTTTGTGCCCACTGCGGAAGGAACACTCTCCTGTATTTGTTTACATCCAAACGCTTTGAAGCTGAAGATTATACTAAAAAAAACACTCCTCCACAGGTGATGTCCGGCTTGATCTAATTTACGAAAACAAAATTTGACACAACACGTGGGTATTATCACAATAAGCGAATTTTACTAGATATAATTGAAAGACAAATCGGGGAATAAAATAATTTACAAAAGAATCTCAAGCTATTGAAACATTTACACATGAGCTCTTTCACGTTCCATGAGTGGATGACATTTAATAGGAAGAGTGCTCCTTAAAATCTGAAATATATCTACTGATGCCACAGTATGTGGGAAAGAAGATAACCCTCTAGTAGTTTTATTATAAACTCCCAAAAGAAATGTCATAAATCCAAAGGTTAAACCAACCAAAAACAGGTAACCATGTCCAACTATTTGATAACAGCTCGATAACTACTGTATCATCTCGATAACTCTCCGATATCAGTTCGGTTCTTACCCGGCCATTCAAACTATTGATGATCATGCCATGCGTGTCTAGACTGTTTTAAAATGCTTGCCATTTTCCCAATATGGTATCTTTAACTGCGTCAACGTATTGTGCAGGAAACCAATATATCCAATACCTGGATGCTTCAGTAGGTCCGAGTTGTATAGCCTATTGTCAAAAATAAGAATATAAGAAAATATTCTAGACCTGCTTTAATTCGTTGCTCCCTGGTTGTACTAGGGGGTCTAATAGTAAGGCGGAAGAGGGGAGTGCATAAAATTGACAAAATCTCATTAAAAGTATCTTGTCCAAACAAATTATAAATATAAACAGTAAATGACTATTTAGCGCCGGGTTTTGTATTAGCGTCAGGTCTTGTATTAGCGCAGGGTCTTGTATTAGCGATGGGTCTTGTATTGGCGCCGGGTATAATTAAAAAAATAACTGAAATAAGTATTATTAACTAACTGAAATAAGTATTAGTCCAGCCCGGTTTCTAAACGACCGAAAGCATGCGAAATTTCCCCGAAAATCGGAAAAATTAAGGAAATCGCGATTTTTAGGACATAACAATTTGTTGAAAGAATTCAAATCGTGATGCTAGTCTATGGTGCAAATTTAAAGTTAATCGCGTTATCAATACTAATTCTATCATAATAAAGACATTTCAAACAATGTATAATGTGTGTATGCAAATCATATTTATGTGCTTAGGTTTAACTTTCACTTGGTTTGGTAGGCTACTTTCAATACCGTACCTTTGATTTGTTACTGCAGCAGAAATATATTGTCGCCAAGCAGAGGAATAACCGAGTTTGTACATTTTTGTTTAGATCAATTAATAAATTAACCTACAATAATGGGTAAAGCAAAGGCAGGATTTTTAACTCCGAAAGCAATAGCAAACCGTATCAAATCAAAAGGTCTGCAAAAGTTGAGATGGTATTGTCAAATGTGTCAAAAACAATGTCGAGATGAAGTGAGTGATATATTTTTACTGTTATGTTTTAGTGGTTGAAATAAAAGCAAATAATCACTGTGTGAAGGAGGGATTTAGTTTTAGCAAAGCGCTTTTATAGCCTGAAGTTATGCTTAAGAAGCACTCTTCCCCAGTGATTTGTTCTTTTTTACTTTTACTAGCGTGTTTTAAGACAATTCTGTATTCCCCATTTTGTTCTGTAACCATGTCTAACCTATCATATCTGAAGCTCAGCAGTTTGAACTGGTTATTATTATTTTTTGGAACTGGTTATTATTTGTTTTATACCATACATATTGTTTTAACAACAAAAGTAAACAGAAAGCTTAACACGACTTGACCATTTTAGCATTATAGGTAACAAAACTTACATGTCATTCCATACCGTTCTTATTATCATAAATGTCATGAGATGTTTAAGGTTTACTTGAGCCAGTGCAAGCAGGGGAGGTGTAGTGGAGCTCCTAGGGGTCTACCTAGGGCTTCTGCTTCAAAAAATATTCGTCACAGCATTTAGAATTGCTCTATATGTTTAAAAATCATTCTCTGGGTCCTGATAATCTAAAGCTATAGTCATTAAATTTTCTTTATTTGAGCTAAGAGAAATCTCTTACACCTTAATAAGTGTCCTCAAATACTTATTTTGTACATATAATGCTCTCGTGTAAAGAATAAGTGTCCTCTAATACTAAAACACTTATTAAACACTTACTGGCAAAATCTTTAGGTTTAGCTAATGCACAGAACAATATTAATCTTCAAAACAAGTGACAGATAAGAGGAACTGATATTCTGTAGATAAGTAATAAGATTATTTTAACACGATCAAAACACTCAGAGGTGCAGGGGGAAGGTTTATGCAGCGTATTAATTAAAATTTATTAGGTTGCGTAAAATATTTTTTTATGATTTATAGTCACATAGGAGCAATTTTCCACCATGTGGGATGCAGTGATTATTTGATTATTATAGCAGAGCAATAACTTGTGAACAGCCTATTTCATCTGTATCCTAACTTTCACACTGCAGGATACTCAGAAATAATACCATGTTTGTAAATAGCAAGCATAGTATCCACTTACTCGATAAAACAGTCGTGCATTTAATATGAATAGTTTAATATTAAAATAGTGAAGGCAACGGTCAATAATTCTAATACATAAAGCGTAGTTGACAGTGAACTTGTTTTTCAAAACTCATCAAATATCAAACACTTTGCAAATATTAATTGCAATAAAGCACACAAGTATAGAAAACGACATTTGCTTGTCGTGTGAATTTGTTGTAATCATACATTTATAATGTGATAGGAAATAAGAATGATGTTGTATTGAACCAATCAAAAACGTTCTTGAAAGATATGTATAGTGCATAAAATCAAGAGCAGGTTTTTATTTAAAAGAAGTAATAAATGGTTTATAATAAATTGGTTTATAAGAGATTTATAGGAGTTCTGTTTACTTTGCCAAAATGACTTTAAAATGTTTTTAGGTTGAGGGATTAAAGAAATACATATACAGGAGATGATGTTTCTCAACTATCATAGTTTTGTTTATGAGTGCTTGCATATTGTTATAGTTTAATATTTTTTCCCTTTGTGGAAGAAATAATTTGTGATTGAACATCTGTATGGACACCCTAGTTTTGTACTTTATGTATATAATGTATTTTTTAAGGTCAAGTTCTTCCTACATATTTCATATAAGCATATATTTGTTGAATTACAGTGTAATCTTCATAAGACAGACATACCATAAAGCAGACACTTTTATTAAGACAAAGCCTTTTATAATAAGCCTGGAATGATTGCGGACAGTTGTTAAAGTGAACACTTTACTAGCCCAAAATAAAATCTCTCCATGACTCTCCTTCTGTTAGGTGGACATTGAAATAATTAATGTCAAATTATATTTTTTAAACTTGTGACAAATACATTTTTGAATCACTTTCTGTTTGTCGTAATTTTTTGTTGTTGTTGTTCAATTTTATCTAGTCTATGAATGAACCATGACAGACACTTCAAAATTTTGCCGTTTATTTGTTTCTATAGTTTGTGGTTCAACCGAACATATAATACACTGTATGCTGAATTTGTTTCTGTTGTTTATTTTATATGTGTGAGATGTTAGTGTATCAATAAACAGTAAGACACCTGCTAATTATTTTTGTGATAAAATGTACGTTTGGTGTAAATTTAAAAGAAAAATATGCAGCTGTTCACATTTCATGGAAGGGCACCCTCGCACCCCTTTCCTTCCACCCCCTAGGCTTAGAGCCCTAAAACGCCTAGGCCTAATTGGGTAAGATGGACACTTCCATTGCCCAAATGATGTCCACTTTATAGAGATTCCACTGTAGTATATCAAGCCCCTGCCTTCAGATATTTCCATAAAGAACCATTAAACCTGTTAACAGTTACTAAGTCTTTGGAACAAGTGATGACTTATACATCAATCAGTCAATATTTTTTGTTAAGAACTTCATTGGCTTGTACAAGGGGTATATATTTGTGTTAATATTAGTAGTAAGAGAGTAAAAAAGAGTGGAGTATAAAAAAGACGAAATATGAAATATGCATTATTATTTTGGTATATCATTCTGCAGGGCTTATACACAGCTTATAAATGTTGTAAAAATGTTTTACGTTATGATGCAGATAATTATCTGAGGAAACTAATAGGAATGGCTAAATATACTAAACAAGAAATAGCTAAAAGTTCAGTTTGGTTTTGCCTGATGTCTAGTGAAGTCACAGTACAGTATACTTTATATATATATATATTTTAGTAAAAGTAGATTTTACCTCAAAATATTGTGCTTTTATGTTAGTGTATGTAGCAAACAAGTGCATCAACACTGTGGAGTTTTTAATGGTTAATAAAATTCATAATCTGTGTCTGGTTACCAATCATCTCTTGAGAATAAGATTTTGGATGGAGATGTTCCCTTTCTATTTATCAACTTAATCAGTTTCAAAAACAGCGGCTGTGATTTCATCCAAAAGTTGTGCATAAGTTACACAGTGTATCTAGTTTTGTGTGTGACTGACTGGGTATGTAAAGAGCATTTTTGTACTAACTTACTAATTTTGCTTATAAACCTTGTATACTTATAATTATGATTAAAAGTGCCTGTGTAGTTGCATATTCAGTTTTTGATAGATAATGTATTATTGTCTCACACATTATTTCCAGGATTTCAGCAAAACTTTTGTAAAATACCAAATTTTTCATCCGAATATCCGAAAAAAATGGATTTTTCAAGAGACTAAAATTTAAAGAATAATTTATTTTATGATTTCAAGTAACTTCACCAAGTTTCATGTTGCAAGCATACTAAATCTTTCAGCATATATGTGTATTATAGATTATTACTAAGTGTTGGAAAGTTTCAGTATTATACCTATAATGATTTAAAAGTTACACAACATAATATTGTAGGGAGGAGACAAATTCTACCCTGGAGTACTAATTGGGTTAAGAATATCTCTAAAATTAAAATAATTATTCTCATCCTGTTCAACGTCATTCATTTTTACGAACAGAGGTTCAGCATTTTTCTTTAACATAGCTTTTCTTTTTATAAATCATGGAACACTTGAGGCAATTCATTTTTTGAAATTGTGTAAATCATCGTAAGTCTTAATAAAATACTGATTTATGAGGCGAGCGACATATGCATTACAGTCTGTTTTAAAATGGTAACTGCTTTAGTACAATTAATATTTTATTTTTCTATTTCATACAGTTGTATTTTTGCAAAAAACTTTTAATAAAAGCTTTTCTAAAAAAAGTGTGTGAAAAGACTGATGTAAGAACAAATAATCGCTGTAGAGGAGGAATTTTGATCATTGCTTTAGACTCTCTAGCCTAGTAATACTAAAGAATGCTCCTCCACAGTACTTATTTCCTCTTATATCAAATACTAAAAAGAGACTAAACTTATCTTATACTTTCGACTTATCTTAATACTTTCTGTTTTACTTAAGTGGTTAAAACAACTGCCAGTTATCACTGTGGAGGAGAGATTTTTCAGAATATTTTTAGCCAAATGGACTGAATATATTCTGAAAAATCTCTCCTCCACAGTGATAACTGGCGCTTATTTTAAGCTCTGTTACTTCCATCTTTTAAAACTGTTGTTTAAAATAATTTATTGAGGAAACATTCTACATGCTGTTGTGGCTTGTAATGCTGACTTTTTTATATGTGTTCCATATATCACTGTTAATATTTGCATAATTATTTGAGGAAACAAAACCCTGATCCTACATAATGTTAGGTTCTCGTGGGCTTGTAACAAATTTAAATATATTTGCCTCGTATTATGGTTCCTGGTGATAAGCATTTTGGAATACTAACTGAAACACTATTTATTTACAATATTATCTTATTATTTGTATCATTCTTACTGGGTATGATTGCCTGATATATGCAGTATTCAAAATAGGAGTAATAATCATTGTAGAGGAGGTATTTTGGAGCGTTCTAGCAATGCTCAAAAACCACTCCTTCACAGTGATTATTTGCTATTATTTTGAACATTGATGCCTGTAACGTTGATTTAGAGTAATATACTGTAGACTACTATCTATCCCACCGAGACATTAGCACTTCAAACTTGTTCATAGATAAGCACATCTGTAGATTGGGTGTATTTATTTCAAGAGTGTTTAATTTTGTGTGTATAAATTCAAAAAACATGCTTACAAACTTTCACAAATTTAGCTTTTTGGTTGATTTTGGCTGAAAGTGAAATGAGAACATTTACCAAAAGTAAACTTCATTGTATAATGACAGTAGAAAAATGAAACACTGATAGTTTGTTGCTTGTACCCTTTATTACACGAATGAATAGGGAGCGGGAGACTAAGTGAATAAATTGAGGCGTTTCCATCTTCCTCCCATTCTAAATCAGAATTTTTGTGCAGTGAAAGAAAGTGTGACAATTTTGGTATGTATAAACTTACCAATAACTGATTTTGTCATGATTTTGCGTGAACCTATTTTCGCGCTTTGATGAGTATAAAAATTTCGTTTTTGCAAAAGGAAAAACCAAGAATTCTTAAAACTTGCGAAAAATTGTACATGTAAAAGTTAATACTATGCAGCAAAACCAAAACCGGAGGCTTTTCAGGGAAAAAAATGTGAAGTTATCATTTATGTGACTTTACCAACTTGGATGTAGTTGGTGTATCTATAGGCAAATCCATACCTTGTTAAAAAAGTGATCCATTATTTCATAATTCTTTCGTTGCAATAGATCTTTTCTTGAAACTAGCAACAAAAAAAAAACGAAAAAAAAAACAATTGATTAAATGTTGTAGTAAAAACCTGCCATAAATAAGCCTATCTATTGATGGACCCACCCATAAGCAAGCCCAGAAAAAGGCATTTGACTATAGAGTAATGATAAATACTATAGATAGCCTGGTAAATACAATGTTAGTATTTTACTTGTAGTGCTGTCTAAACTTATCTAGTCTCACTATATGTACTTTGATTGACAGCAATATATGATAATTTAGTTCTTACAAAATTGGTTAAATTTCTTACGATCACGTTTCACGATGTTACATCTTAATAAACATCCGCTGTATCACTTTGTTCTAATTCGTTTTTTACTAAACTGATATTGTTTTTCACTAAACTGCTTTATTGTTTCTTTCTTGTTTTACATTTATATCGAATTGGTTCTGATTTGTAAAGCATCAATTATTTTATATCTAAGTCTTTCAGTAAACTCTTGTTTTCAAGATTTCAGCCAGTAAGTTTATGTTAAGAATTAAGTATTAGGATGTAGCCAATTTTTCCTCAGTGTATATTCCTTCACAATTGTTAAGTGGTAGAACGTTAAATAAATATGTGCCCTCATATAATTATTTTCCTGTTTTGAGAGTATAGACCCAAAAATAGTGAGTGATGCAATCCAAGCAAAAGAAAAGTAGCTTTGAAGTATTGAGAAGAATTGCTTCCCTTGATTAATTAGCTAAGAATAAGATAAGGTTAACACTCTGAAGTTTCCATAAATGCTAATGCATAAACTTTAACCACTTCAATCTGCTTGTTTTTGCTGAAAGTTTTTATTCTCCATAGTATATAGAGGGCTTAAGTAAACAATGCATCATACATTGAAAATTGGCGTGCAAGATTCTATAGCCTGGTTCATAGAAGTTTGAATACATCTCACATAATTTTCTCTGTCTTCTGTATCTAATGTAGTACGTTAACGCTAGAATGCATTAGCATTAGCATGAAAATGATATGTAGTGATATAATTATTCTGATCCAACCTTTTTATTTAATTGCTGTAAGACAGAGTAATATTTATTTATTTATTCGTTGCAAACTTACCAAACATTAGTTTGTGTTTGTATTGATGAATTTAGAGATCAATATACATAAAGCTTTAAAAGAAAACGGCCTATTTAAGAAGCTAAATATCTGATTGGCATTTTCAAATCTCTGCTGTACGAAATATTTGAAACACCACTTTAGAAAAATGTTTTTTTTTTATCTTCAGCAGTGTGAACACTTCGGAAAGTTTAATATAGTTAAAGTTTATAGTTGAAGATAATGATTTAGCATTTCAGTGGTTTCAATTCACACACGCACTTATTCGAAAGGTTTGAAATGTTATTTGAATGAGTTCCGGTTAATACCCAAGAGAAAAATCTAATTTGTTAGCAACTTCCATAAACTTTAAGGAACTATATACATAAAAAAAATGGGGTTTGCAATTTTTTAATTTTAGGTGGAGTTGACCTATATAGGGGGAGGGTGGGATCAGAAGAGGTGTTGCACACTATGCACGTATTCGCTACTTGTGCTAGATGATTATCTTTAAAACTGTAATGCAAATAAAATTCATTTAAGTTTCCTCAGATAATTATATATCATGGGAAGTAATTTCTCTGCAATTTGTGGTAAGGCTATCTATGTTTGAAGTTGCTCTAAATTCAACTGCGGTTTGCGGGGAATTTCAAAGTGTCTATTTACTTTCCTCTTGAGAACCCAAAACACAGGATGCAATGGAGTCATATCCAAAAATGTTACTGTTTATCGGGAGTGGACATCTAAATCTGTAAACTCTAAACACAAGATGCTATGGTGGTACTATGTTTAACTTATCCAATATTTCTTTTTCACAGGAGTTTCATATTATTATAACGTAAAAATGTCTCGGCTGTAGGAAAATAGAAAAGTTTTACTTTTTAAGTCTGCAATGGTACGAGCTCCATGGTAGGGAAAAAGAAAAGTGTTTTATTTCGTGCCCCATCGTATGACAAAAAAGAAGTGTTTTATTTTTTCAACAATCCTTAACGATGTAAATGACCAATGGATTTGTTTACATTGTTTTGTTATGCTTTCCAGTAGAGCTCCTTCCGTCACGACAAACAGTACATCTGAAGTTCAAATCTGTGGACCTTCAGTTTGTGAAATACAAGGCAGCCTTGCATTCTCTACGACTACACACTGGAAAGTGATTATCAAAAAATAGCTAAGTTGCAGATAAAAAAACTGTAATGCAGGACATATTTGCCACAGACATGTTCACCTGGCCATGTGTGTTATAACGTAACTAAAAATACTAATCAAAACAGGATAGTTTGTGTTTCAACCTGGTTACATGTTTTTTGTTAGTCACATCTAATTAATTTCTAACTTCTTTTTAGTTCATTGCAAGATAGGAATAGTTGCCGTTGGTCGGATTCCTCGATTTTGTATAAATAATGTTATTTTTTTTAACATGGAACAAAAACGAAACCCTAAACATTAGATGAAACTAAGTATTTTAGGGCCACATCCTAAATTAAACCCCATACGAGCGAAAAATTTGAAAAATAGAAAGATAGGATTTAAAATACAGTGGTTAGAAGATTCTTTTCCGCAGAAAGATAGTTTTGTAAGCAAAATGTAATAACAATGCTTCGCAAATCCTAAATGCGGCAGCTGACGATAAATGAACTTTCTAAAATATATGGCTAGAAGTATTTATTATTAACATCACTACTATGGCTAATAACCGTTACTTAAAAAGGGATAAAGGTTTACCGTAAAGTATAATCTTTACCATAAAGTTTCATTTCATGAACGTAAATATTAAATTTTACGGTAAAGTTTATTTTCTTTACCATAAAGATTTATATTTACAAATAGATATGTACCGTAGAGAAAATAAACTTTACCGTAAAGTTTAATATTTTCTGGTAAATCTTTTTTACTTTACGGTAAAGTTATATTTATTTACGGTAAAGATATTTGATAAATAATATTTACTTTATAGTTTCCAAGATGTTGAATGCAACTTAAATATCTTACTCTGTGGTGACATTTATCTGTTTATAGGCAGGAAATAGTATTTTTTTCCAGCAAAGAAATTATAATTCATCAGTGATCGAAATAAGAGTAAATAATCACTGTGAAGGAGGGATTTTTGATGCTCAAACATTATTGATACGCTGACTAATTATTGATATTAACAGTAAAAACAAAATAGGTTTGATTAATTCTTCTCTTTTTAAGTTGTGAATAACAACATTTGTTATGACATTCACTAATTTTGGAGCAAATGAGGACTATTATTGTTTTGTAACGATGTTCTTGCTAATGTCTTTAGCTGTGGAATTCACCTAGAATGAACACGAGACATATTGCAAGAGCATGATGCCCTACTACACCACTTGCGGTTTGTTAAGCCATCTCTTTCCTTTATGGTTTCTAACAATTTTCTTTATGTTTATGGAAACAAAACGTAAACGTACTCGAATATATTTGAGTTTCCTCGAATAAGTATATTATTTTCAGATGTTAAGGCTATCTTAGAGGCTTTTCGAAGGTAGTTTATTCTTCAGATGTATGGCTCATACATCATTTCATTGTCGCAGAGTATGACTTATTAATTACCTGGAATATAAAATTAATCTTATATTGAGAAGGCATAACCCACCTTGGCTCTTCTTTTTTATCTTGTTTTATCTAATAATATTCTGTTCCTAAAGTGCATATTTCATAACTTACTAATTTGTTTTCAGTGTCCTTAGATAATTATTTAGTTAGAGCTTAAAGATAATATATATATACCGTAATGCATCGATTAAACGCTGCCCCCCTCTTTTAAATGCCCCATCCCCTCTTTCAAAGGGGGCATTTAGTTGAAACAACAGCAATGCTCACGTAGCAGCCTTATGAAACTGAAGCAAGATCGAATTACGCTGCACCACAACTTAATATCATCGATGAGAAAATTGACATTGTTAACTGTTGAATATTTATTGTTGAAACTGTCATACTTTTTGTTTGTATTTTTTTTTTTTACTACTGTAATAACAATTCTCAATTCTTATATTTTTCAATAAGCGCCCCGTTCTTTTAAACGCCCCCTTAATTAAAAGCCCCCTCTGCAAATGAAAATATTTAATAAACGCCCCCGGTGTTTAATTGAAGCATTATGGTATATGGAGAGAGAGAGATACTTTTTTGAAATAACCCAGTTAGGAAAAGGGAATCTCCGGAAATGTTTTACCGCTGCGACTGCTGAATTTCAAAATTGTGGCTTTATTGTGTCAACTGACCAAAATAATCATAAAATTTACCCCACTAAGCTCTATGCTAACACTGACTAACGATTCTCAACAAATTTCAATATTTTTAAAGTCATATGATATTGTGTGGATTGAGTTTATACATAAACCTTCAAGGTATCATAAGAAAAACATTGAAATTTTGCAATGTTTTTTTATGCCATAGAAAAATATTTGACAAAATGTGTTCTTTTGAACACAAAAGCACGCTATAAACTACACTTGTTTCTAAATAAACCTACCTTTTTATGTTCAAGAATAAAATAATTGTTTAGCGGAGAATAAAACTTGTTGTAAACCAACTTTGCCACAAAAAGTTCTAAAACATTAGCAGCGTGGGCATAACCACCCATAACCACCAATGCCATTTTATAAGCAGTTGATTTAAAATTATGGCAGATGATTTTTTCTAAAATTTTCTAAAAATTAGAATAATTACAGAAGCAAAGAGCAATATATTGGTGATTCATGAACTGCTGATTGCAATCTTGCACAATATGCTAGTGACACAACACGTTATATCACAAATTATTATCTTTAAGTTTAACCTTAGATATTGTATTACACCTTTCTCTAATGTTGACACTACCAAATGTAGTGTAGTATGAACCTAATTGAATACTTTCATTCTTACATACATATATTTTAACTCATTAATTTAACAGTTAAATAGAGTGATTAAACACAGATAAGTCTATTGTTTTGCAGATTTTAAGAATAATAATGCACATTAGTAAAGTGGTATCTGATTCAGATTGGGTTTGCAACATTTTATGATATTATATGTCAAAGACAGGGTGAGGTAACTCTCAGCTATGTCTATGCAGCTTCCTCAAATAATTATCTTACTCTTATAACATGATATGATTCAATAAAACAAGTATCTAAGACCCTAAGATTTTATTCTATGAACACTTGTTACATTCTCAGTACGGGTCTTGTTCTTGGTCCGCAAAACTTAAACATAAAATAAAATCAATCAGTGTGATTAATCTTTTCAGTTTTTGTTGGTTATTAGTTTGAACATCAGTGCTCAATGCGTATGCAATATAAAAATCAATATCCTTAGATTTTCACGGACTTCCCTCCCCAATGAGTTTCCAGTCCTCGAAATTCACTATGGCAATTACCTGTGGAGGAGTGTATTTTAACATTATTGCGCTCCTCCATAGTTAATTGCAATAGTGAATATTGAGGACTGGTCTCACCCTAAACAAGCCTACAAATGATTAGTTTCTTCATTTAAGGGTCCATGCATAGGCTGCATAAGAATGCAAAGGTGAAAATAGTTAATGGAGCTTTATTAATGTGCGCTGACTTACATTATGGAAATGCACAAATTTACAGCATTGATACCTTTCCCAGGGAGCGCCCTGAAATTACCTTGCAAGTTTAGTAGTAAATAAGCATCATTAAGGTATAAGCATCATTAAGGTGGATTTACACTAGATGATGTCAAATTCCAATGGAATGTCTTCAAAATATCTGCAAAATCTTTCTCCCAGTTTAAATCCACCAAAATAGAATGATCTCAATAAACTTATGAGTGGTAATAAAATTATGAATATAACACTATTAATTGCATAGTTTTAGCAAATTGTGTAAATATATTTAATTCGATACTCTGCATGGTTGATTTGTTTCGATAAGAAAATTTATGTTTCAGGAATATAAAGGAACTAATTTTTTCATTAATAACTTTTTTTATTCCAATCAAACTCATTATAATAATTAGTGTTAACCTTTCATGCGCATTTTATTCCAAGATGTGTTTTCAACATTGAAAAGAATATGATGAAAATTACTTTCTGAATCTAGCATGGTTTTGTCATGCCTTTTTATGACAGGCATGCAATCACAGACGGAAACGTCTACACACATGTAATTTTTTTAGGTGAGCGAATAATCACACTTGCAAATTCAATATTCTTTCTACAGAGCTCGCTAAAACATTGTACTCTATGTCAGTTTATAACTTAACAGCCTACGAAATGATCTTTCATGGAAAGGCTTTGGAGTAAAATGTGTCCTCACATAATTATTCAAAATCCTTATGTCTTAACTGTAAATAAATAAATCATCGATTGTTGTTGTTTTTAGAATGGATTCAAGTGTCATTGCACATCAGAGTCACATCAAAGACAGCTTCTGTTATTTGCTGAAAATCCAAATAAATATTTGGATTCGTTTTCACAGTAAGACATTTGTAACTACTTTCCATTTTCATGAAGTCCTGATATAATGTGAGTTCCGTACTTTTAATTGCCACACTGCAATATAAGGTTTTTTCACAACTTGAACCATTACATAATCATTAATGAAGTTTGATAGGCTACATTAAAAAAAATCTGAAGCTGTGCTAAAATTAACTCCTGAAGTGATTCTGCTCTTACTTTGGTCACTGAAATTTGATTGGTTTCTCTGTACCAAATAAACCAATCACTTTGACCACTGGAATTTTGGTGTTCTAAATAAAGGCAGATTATCATTGTGGATAAATTAAGGATACTTACTTATTTCTAGCACCAAATATCATACATTTTGATACTTGAAAAGATATAAACTGGGTATAACAGATGATCTGGAAACAGATCACTTTAATTATGTTTGGGTAGGATGTTGGATTGTTCTTCTTCCATTATTTCCTATTTATGAGAATGTGATTATTGCTGATCTAATCCTTTTTCTACAATTCTGAAATCTTCCCTTGCAGTAAAATATATTTTTCTTTTCTAAGGGAATTCCTTGATGATTTCTTGTTACTAGTGAAGAGAAGATATGGTAGGTATACAGTTTGCTGGCATTTGAGTTCAACGGAAACAACATTTTCTGTGCTAGAACGGTACCAAAATCAGTTTTTAGTATAAAGGAAATTAAGGTGTTTTTTTAGTTATTGGAATCTTTCTTGTGATATTTTGCAAGGATTAAAATAATTGCTGGTCATCACTATGGAGGAGAGATTTTTCAGAATAATTTCAGGCAATTTGGCTAAATATATATTGAAAAATCTCCTCCACAATGATGACCGACAGTTATTTTAACTCCTGTGATATAATAATTATGTTGCTTTTTGATTGTGTTTTATTATAAAGATGAAGATATTAAGAAAATAGCAGTGATCAAAAAATAAGAGCAAATAATCCCTGTGGAGGAGTGGTGATAAAGCCTGAAGCTATGCGCAAAAATCCCTTCATCACATTGATTATTTATTTTTATTTCAATAACTGTACGGAAAGCTTAAGATGATGTGTAATTACTTGGTGTACTTATTTGACTTGTGGAAAATTAGATGACTTATCATCATATATGTCATAGGCATGATATATTATTATTCCTGTCTTAGTTATGAATCAGGGTTCGATTTATGGAACTCAAATTGCTTAGCAAAAGTTGTTCATTGTTAGAAAACAATGAGAATTTTTACAAAGCTGAGTAATAAAGAACAGAAAATGATTAGCGATATTTGAAATGCGACCCCTTAATTTGTACTCTCTAGAATATTTTTATTATTAATTTTTGTAGGTACGAAACGGGTCCAATGCAATATTATTTATCAAGAATATATATCCCATCGAGAACATCTTCATATGAATGCTACACAATGGGAAACATTAACAGAGTTTGTGAAATGGTTAGGTCGGGAAGGACATTGTGTAGTCGATGAAACACCGAAAGGATGGTTTATCACATATATTGATAAAGATCCAGAAGTTTTGGCAAGGCAAAAGGTATATTATGTATCCGTAGGCGCCTATAGGCTAAGGGACTATCTCAAAAAAATTTGTTAGGATTAAATCAACAAAAATCGACAAAATTCAACAAAAATAAATCTGTGCAGAAGTGTATTAGGTCAATGAGCTTGCAATGGATTGGTCTCTTTGGTACAATCTATTGCAAGATCATTGACTCAGTACTCTCCTCCGTAAATTTTTTTTTTGAGATGCTCCCTAAGTAAAACCCATTCTCAAATAAGCACGCCTTATTGTTGATAAAGAATAATTAAACGCTCTATGCAAGAAACGTTTTACAATACAAGAAATGTAAACACTATTTAGACCAAAAACTGAAAACAAATGCAAAAAATAGGGTATTCTCTAAAGCAGCAAACCTAATCATAATGGCTGTGTTTTGCACTTATATGAACCCTTTTCTTAGATTAGAATCACTCTTAAATTATCTCCTTGGTCTCTGTTTCTTTGTTGTAAAATCTTTACATCTGTTACGTAGGCTGCACAATCGAAAGAAAGACAAGAACTAGATGATAATGAAAGGATAGGTAAGTTGCTTGCTGTAACAAACAAAACTAGTTTTGGGAGGAGAGGCTTAAACATACAGATAGTTTATTAAAATGTTTGTAAAATGGCCTATTTTCTTATAGAAAACAGACCGCTTGTACAAATATAAGTTTTACTATTTTCATATAATATTAGAATAAACCCCACCCATGTAGAAAACTTGAATATTAAGATCTTGGCGATATATTCAATATATTCAGCTTACCATATTTGCTGTAATTCGTAGAATTCGTGTTATAAGTCGAGCGGTGGCTTTGATAAACTTAACAAATTGCACTAGCCAGTAAGCCTGGCACATAGCCTGTATCCTCTAACTTAATAACATTGCTTTCACAAATTTCTAGTAGAAAACCTTTATTGTCTCCCAGAGGTTAGTGATGTGGCTGTTGTAGCATTTCACATTCGATTTGTGGTTCCATGTCAACAAACAGGAAACTAAATTTTTTAGCACAGTTAACTCTGGATTTCATAAACATTCACAAGGGAATCAGCATACCTGTGCCTATTTTCCATCTGGCATTTCAAACTTGTGATGGAAAACGTGCACACTTTAAAAAATATATTGTCAATCCACACCGAGTTTGCATTCGATTGTAATGGCTAAATTGTAGTATTAATGCACCATATTGAATTACAGTAGTATTGCAGCTTAAAAATTACCTCACAAAGTTGAAGGTTTCACGAGTTAAAGCATCCCACTGTGCTGCAGGTTTCATGCTTTGGCTACTTTCCCAAAAGCTTTACTAATATCACATGCATATATGACATGTTACTAGTGTTTCATTAAGTTGAATTTGTTCTCCTGTGTAAAATTTATTCTCTACTTTGTTTACAGCTAAGCAAATTGAAAAACAAATTGAAAAAGCTAAAGAAGCGCATGGCGAAACTGTGAGTAAAATATGTTTTCCTGTTGTGTACCGTGTTCGAAATAAGTGCAAATAATGGCTGTGAAGGAGGGATTTTTAAGTATTGCTTCAAGCTTCCTAACCTAAATAAATGCTCAAAAATCAATCCTCCACAGTGATTATTTACTCTAATTTCGAACACTGGTGTATTATTTGAGATATTTCTTGTATTTTACTGTCTAGGTGAGGTTTATACTGAGGATAATATAATCACATGAATGTGTTTGTTTTAGACAGAATCAGTATATACAGACCTGCGACGAGAGGATGATGATGAGAAAGGTATTTTTCTAATTTCAAAACGGCCTATTCGCAAAAGTTTATGCTTGCGAATTTCCAGGGCTTTTTGCCTTTTTGGACCAGGTCTTTATTCTGATAAAGAATCAACTATAAAAATCGATTGCTAATAAATAATATGTCATGAAAAATATGTCACAGTTATGACTTCCCAACCTTGTTCCCAGGGTTTCTTACCTTTTTGACACAGGTCTTCCGTGTTTCAAAAAGGCAAGAAGCCCTAGGAACATTTTGTTCTTAGTAACTTGACGTTTGAGTTAAATTAATTTTACTACTTCATGCCCTTCTTTGGAAGTTTATGATTGAGAAATCTTTTGAATTAGTTCGTTTGCGAAAGTTTATGCTCGCAAAAAAAAAATGGCCCGATTGTAGTTTATGCTCGCGAGTCAGTAATTTCGCGAAAGTTTGTGTTCTTAAAATACGCAAAATCTACTGTACAAGGATTACAACCAAAATAATTATTTGAGGAAACATTGCAGCTAATATAATGATGACTTCGACCTTGATACACAATCAGGTTGTATTTTGCAATCCATATAATTATTTGAGGAAACTTTACAACAAGTACAAACTACCTGAATATTCAAAGGCGTAACTTCCAAACATCTGAGGGCGTAACTCGCAATCAAAGTATACAATATACAGTGATATGTGGTAAGAATAAGGGAAGAAAGCTTATATTAGTATTTTTATCTATTATAGTTCAATTTGATTTTGGAAAACCTGGACCATCTAAGATAGAAACTCAAAAAAAGTTAGTAGCTCTTTTTTTTTCAATGCTTTCTAACAAGCAAAGTTTATAGAGAGTATTTCTCTGCTAATATATAATGAAGATAGTTTTTAAAAAGTTATGTGTCTAATTGTTGCAACCCTTAATTTATTTGTTGATTTCAGAAACAATGATGTACCTAAGAAACTGGACAACTTGATAAAAAAGACGGATGCACCAAAGGTATTTAAAGAGTAAGTTGTATTAGTTTGGTTTATTCTAAAATCAGTGTTTACAGCTTCTTTAATTAATTATGTTAATACGATGTTCCGTTTTGGTTGACACTTCCCTTGATGAACGGTTTAATTTTGTGCCCCTGGTGTATTAAATATATTTTTTTTTGGTTCTTAGGAAAATAAAGAAAAGGAAATCAGCGCTGGATGAAATTAAGGAGGTACTATTTAGTTTCTTGAAAATACATCTTTTAGCCACTAAATGTCATGATGGCTCTGGAGCAAAATATATCAAATGGCCTTCAGGTATCTTGCTGTCCCATAGTGCATAAATAATTGTGGAAAGTTTTAGTAATCTAGTAATCTTAGAATTTGTAATAAACACAGCCTCGGATAATCGCTCCCTTTCTTATTGTAGAAGCCTTTTAAAAAATAATTATATAAATACGATCGATTGTATAGTAACTTTCTCAGGGCACAACATGTTTTAAAACCATTAAGGCTACAATACAAAGTCTTCTGCGAGGGCTTTTGAAATGATACTTAATTTTGTAGGAGGAAGAACGAAAGAGAAAGAAAATGAAGGAAGTTCGCAGACAGAATTGGCTGACAGAGGTGAAGAATTAATTCTATTCTTACTCTAGACTTTATATACTCTTACTTGAACCATAGATGCTATGCAGGGATTACAATAAGTGCCTGTGTGCGAGAGAGATTTTTCAAAATATTTTCAGCCAATCTGTAAATATTCTGCAAGATCTCTCCTCCACAGTGATGGCCGGTAGTTATTTTACCCCTGATTAGGTAGAAGCCACAACAATTAAACGTAACTATTACATCTCACTTTGTCAGAAATACTACATACAAGTAATCTAGAGTAGTCATTCCAAGAACTTCTAAAATTGTGGGATGGAAACATGATGTGAAAAGAAAGTTTTGTCTTTTTTAAAGTCATGTCCATCATCATTTATTTAGTTATTAAAGGTGGATCTCAACTAGGCGGATTCGTTCGTACGAATTCTAAATGAAGCCGTTGCATTGGTTAAAAGCGACGTCACCTAAAAGGTGACGTCATTTTCAACCAATATAACGGCTTCATTTAAAATTCGTGTGCCTAGTGGGAGATCCGCCTTTAGATAGAAAATAAATAATATTTACCTACCAGTAAAGGTCGATTTTCCGTTAGGTGAAAAATTTGGTGCGAAAATTATGCTTAGAATTATGTACGTCAATAACTACCAATTTTTCGGACTGACATGATGTTAAGATTGCCAAAACTTTTAGCTCTGTTTATATTAAGAACTTTTGCTTTCAGGGTATTATAGTAAAAGTTGTAACGAAAAAGCTTGGTGATAAATATTTTAAGAAGAAAGGTATCATAAAGGTGAGCTACGTATTGCATTTATAACGAATAAATATTCCTCAAGAAGTTCTGTGAGAGAAAAGCATGAATAAAAACTATTTTTTCGACATTAATACCGATTGAAGATTGAAGAACAGCCAAGGTTGTTGTTTTATGTGGTCTGTTTGGTGAACAGATAATAATCACCACCCAGTGGGCAAAAACTTGTTTAAAGTCCGCAGTAAAGACGCTGTCCTAGTGTCTTCAACGCCGTGCTAGTGTCTTTACTACGGACTTTTAACAAGTTTTTGCTCACTGGGTAGGGGTGATATTTGAGCAACATTGCTCAAAAACACTAGTGATTATTTGTTCTTATTTTGAGTTGTTGTGGCAGTTTTGTAATTTTCCAACGGGCAATAACCTGTTCAAAGTCAATAATTGTTTTTCTAACGTTATTTTTATGACTTTGAACAGGTTTTTGCCGACTTAGTTAAGAGTTAGTTGTAGTTAAAACTATAACTTGAATGCTGTTAGCAAACCTATTTTCTTTAATGGTTCCCTAACGCCATTTTTATTGCAGGAAGTTAAAAATCTTTTCATTGCTATTATTGAACTTGTCGACTCTGGCGATATTTTAAAGCTTGATCAGACGCATTTGGAGACGGTTCTCCCTGCAGAAGGTATGTATTGCTTTGATTCCATTACGCTCGAAGCATTTTACAACAAATCAATAGATTTTAAAAAGTAAGTTTTAGAAATTGGTTGATATCTCCTGAAGGATTTAAAATTTAAAGTATACAATTCAGTGTTTGAAATAAGATTAAAATCACTGTGACGGAGTGATTTTTGAGCATTACTTCAGGTTATATAGCTTAAAGCAATGCTCTAAAATCACTTCTCCACGGTGATTATTTATTAGTATTTCAACCACTGCCATAAAACAGTAAGATGGTCATCCCATCCCGTTAAATCCTGTTTTACGGTGTGTCCACTCCACGGTGAGTAGGATTACGATCTGTGGAACTGCATATCTTTAAGAATTTAAACTTGGTACTCTGTTAGGAACAGGAAAGTATAAATATGTTAGGCGGCTATAAAGAAGATGATAATAAATTTATATGACATGTTAAATGGCAGTATTCGATGCAATACGGTAATAAACAATATAAATAATAAAAAATATTTTATAAAAGGTGTTGAAATATTTGGCAAATATTTGGAAACAAAGAAGAAAAAAGAGACTGAATAAATCCCACAATATGATAGCTATCAATTTTGATAAGAAGTAAAAAGCCTTTCGTCTAACATTATGTTCATCTTTTGCCAGTTTTTATTGTCCTTTAGAGATAGATAATCTTAGCAAATCTTATGGTGTTTGAATATTTTGTTGTTTAGGTAAAAGGGTAAAGTTCGTCAATGGTGAATATGTTGGATGTGTCGCAGAAATGGTTTCTATTAATGAAAAGTCATTCTCAGCAACGGTTAAATTAAAAGATGTATGTTACTTCACCTTAGTTTTCAACGCAATCTTCTATATTTAGATGTCATTTATTAGGCCATGATGAAATAATCTTCTGTTTAACGAAAATTGCAATGCGTGATGCGTTTTATTATTTATTTGTGGCAAAGTGTTTATATTGAGTTTTTCTACAAGTGTGCCAAGTTTCACGCCATAAGTATCAGTGGTTCAAAAATACAAAACCACAGACATTTTACAATATTTTACAATATTGGTGACGTCATAGCAGGTGCCAGTGACGTCATCAAATCACAAAAAAAATATGTCGAACTGTTTATATTGACGTTTTCTATAAATGTACCAAGTTTTTTGCCATAAGTATGAGTGGTTTGGAACTAAACGTCACAGTCATTTTAGAGCATAAGTCTACTAACTTTCATATCGTAAGCATTAGCGATTCGGAAAAAAATTGCCGCAGTAGTAGTAGTTGAATATTAACCATGTTTGCACCTGTGAAAAAAAATAAAATCTACCGAGGATAGTACTGATTCAATGATCTTGCAATTTTGCAAAATTCATACCGATGAAAACCAATCCATTGCAAGCTCATTGACCTAACACACTTCTGCGCATATTAATTTTTGGTGGAAGATAACTATCACGTTTGGAGGTGTTGTAATGCTCGACAATTATTCAAGATTTTAAACGATTAATACCTCTGATATTTCATGCTGTTCTTTTCATATAATTCACTCCTCTATATTTTTCTTATTTTAAGGGTCCATCAAAAGGTAAAAATATTTGCAACATTGCATACGAAGATATTTGTAAAATGGTTTCCTGACACAAGAAAGCATTTCATAACTTCCCTGGAGAATGATGAATTGCATGAGGATTCTTTAGAAAGCTAAACAGATTCGGAAGGGGATTTCCTCTAGGCGAGTTCGATCGTACGAGTCCTAAATGAACATTGGATGAAAGTGACGTTACCTTTTGCGTAGAGATTCGCTTCAAGAGAAAGTTCCAAATTCAAGTTCTTGAATCTACAAGTATTCTATATTAACAAACCTTAATAGCTATAACTGCTGGATATCACCTGTGGAGATTGTTTTTTGAGTATAGTTTTCAGCTTCAATGCCTAAATTGGAGAAATCAAATATCTTGAATCAAGTTATAAAAGAGACATGGAGAGACGCGAAAATCATATGAAGTAAGTGCGAGGAGACACGAAAACCAGACGAAAAGAACGCAAAGAGACCGAAAACGTCAAAGTTATTATCGACGTTATCTTCAAAATTGATAACGATCATGTAGGGTCAAGTTTTTATTAAGGTTGATTTCCATTAGTCGGAAAATTCCGTCGTGTGATGTCAATTCTACCAATGGAATGTCTTCTTTTGGCTTGCGCGCTGAATTTTTTTGTCTAATGTAAATCAACCCTTAGTTGTGATATTTGCTTTTTCTACAATTGAAAGTGGACAGGTAATCACTCCCTTCTGTCAAGATTCTAATTACTTGGTGCGGAAATGAATGCGTCAAAATAGGGGGACCGCAGCTTGGTCTAATGTCCGTACGTTAGTTAATGTCCGCCTGATGGAGTCCTTTGGAGTTTTTACTACATCTGCAGTTGAACTCCGTTTTTCGAACTATCCAGACCTAGCAGGCAAACGCCTGTCCAAGGTCAGCAGTAAAGACTTTGAATAGATTTTTGCCTACTGAGAATATTAAAGCTTTCCAAAAGTTAGATAAGTTCAACATGTAATTAAAATTTTGTAAAATAATATAATTATATTTATGGTGACGTCATTACTGTTAATGATGTCATCAAGGCAAAATATTTTTTCGATCATCTGGCTGGTGTGAAAGCGAAAATAATAAGTGATTTTTTTTTCGTTATCAACGAAAGTATGAAAGTATAAGAGGGCAAGGTCGAATAGGGTTAACCGCTTCAGTGGAATAATTTTTCATTCCAAGTGTCTTTATCACGCTCCCGTTAAGCTAAAGCAATCGCTTTTCTCACGCTCCCGTTAAGCTAAATGAAAGATACAAATCCTTAACGTTTTACACCTTATTGAGCTTAATAGAGGGCGGTGTTTATTTTAAAGACGAACAAGATAATGGGATGAAAATTTCCAACCAACAAGATTTTTGTGTCCTGGCATCATTTCTATAAGCTTCCCTTTTTTTCTTTTTTTTTTATTAAATTCATCAAATTATCATTAGTCTCGTTCCTATTTTCTTTAATTTGAGCCTCAAATAATTATTTTCTTGGCTATACCAAAATGTTAATGATGTAGAGCATCATCCTCATACTGATTATAGCAATCATTAGAGCGTTTTAGATCAGTTTCCGTTCAGCCTAATGTACTTTTCTACATATTACATGAAAAGATCCTTAAAAAGCTCAAAAACATGCTCGTAAACTTCAAATACGACGGGAAGCTTCTACTCCGCCGACATTTATTTTCTGCTCTCTTCGACCATTAACTATGTTTGGCTATTGTTGAGGTTGGATGTTTGTTATGTTGCGGTAAACCAACTACTTACTATTTAAAATACTCATTCGAAGGTGGGTATGCGACTTTAAATTTTGAGTAACCAAGTATAGCTACTTGGCCCTTTTTGTGTCACAAAAAAGAAAATTCCACCAAACGCAATTATAAAGTCGGTGTCGTAAAGGTGAACATGAAGCTAGCGCAAAAGGGACAGATACTGGGGCTAAGTTGGAATATTTTCTGCAATTTATCGCCCGGGCGCTAATAAAAGAATTAAAAAAAGTGGGGCGCTTATAAAATTATTTTCAGAATACGTTGAAATCTTTTTAACAGAAGCTAGAAAACGGGCTGTGAATCAAGCAGCCTATGTGTATGTGAAGATATCAGATATTGCAGAACAGTTTTTCCACTTTATTTAACTAAATAAAATATAAAATAAATATACTGACTATTTCAATTAACCGCCCTAGTCTTTTATTGAAGAATGACATGCAAATCTCCATGTAAATAAATTTCTATTAACCGCCCTGGGCGTTTATTAGAATTTGGTTTAGAAATCTCAACTTTGATTAGTTTCTAACAATTTCCCAGAGCGCTTATTTGAGGGGGCGCTTATAAAAAAGAGGGAGCGCTTGATTGAGGGTGGGCGCTAAAAAGGGGAAATACGGTAATCCCATTCCATTTAAAATGCATTATCTACAAAAATAACTTCGTCGTTTTGGGAGAAATAAGTTTTCGTAAGGAGATTCTACAACAATATGTTGCAATAGTGAATTTGAAGCAAATAAGACATACTAGCTCTATTTATTTATTAGGAACCAAAAGCTACAAATAATTAGTTTCGTCTTTTTGTGTTTATGGGAAGGGTTGTTGCTGTACAATAAAAAACGCTAAAAAAAAGACAAACCTACATAAAAACTGAGTTAATTCAAATGGCAAACTTGACTAGCTAAATTCTTGAAACATGGCCCAAAGTTTATTCGAAAAAGGCTAAATTTTATTCTCCGAATTCTGATGTAGTTAATGTTCACCGCAAGTAATTATTAACTTCTTCACTGCTTACCAGGTCCTGTCAATAAACTTTTACAGTTTACTTTTACGAGTTAGCGGAGCGGACTTAGGACTTTGAACCGGGAACCAATTCCTCTTTTCTCTGTCATCGTAAATTACTGTTTGATTGGTAAATTTTACATCAAACAAAAGCGTTAACTACGGAAACTTGAGCGTAATTTCGACCACAAAGGTGTGCACAGCCCAAAGTGACTAAAAGGCGTATTTTACCCGC
>JAULBZ010001078.1:0-24336 GCA_032360805.1 Neoturris breviconis | reverse complement strand
GTCTTTACTGCTGACTTTGAACAGGTTTTCATTATTGTTATAGCGTCTTTATTGCTGACTTTGAATAGGTTTTCAACATTGTTATAGCGTCTTTACTGCTGACTTTGAACAGGTTTTCAACATTGTTATAGCGTCTTTATTGCTGACTTTGAACAGGTTTTTTAAGCTATGAAGAAGCATATTGTCAAAAAATGTAAACCCAGTGGTTGACTGCTGGTCATCACTGTGGAGGAGTGATTTTACAGAATATTTTAAGCTGATTTGGCTGAACATGTTCTGAAAAATCTCTCCTCCACAGTGACCTGCTTTTTATTTGGTTGTAAATAATTTACTTACATTCCAATCCGTGTGAGAAAACAGAGTGCTTTTTATTTGGTTATAACTTAGTAAACATTTTACTAAATGTAAACATGCTTTCTCTTTTTCTCTTAAAATAATAAAAATTTGTTGTTGTAGCTGTAAAAGCTCTTAATAGTTTAGGTATTGTTCCTAATGATTTGTACGAACATTATTTTCAAATTTATTTGTGAGGTTGCTAAGAAATGAAAGTTATAGACACTAAATAATCTGGTTGTTGAAAAATGTAAATTCGCATCTAATGTCTTATAGTGAAGGATTTCTCTAAATCCCAATGAAACGTTAATGTGTATCAATGTTTCACTTCAAGCAATTATTCTAACTGGTTCCAGTAAATAGAGTCATGATTGAAATCCATTCATCTCCAAAATTCATTCACAGGGGAGGAGTGGTGAATCGATGATCTTGCAATTAATTGGTTTCTTTGTACTCATTGTGTTGTAAAATGATTAGACAGTGTTGAGCCATTGTTGAAATGGTTCATTAAGTAGTTACTTAATTTCTTATTAGGCTGTAATTTCAAGATTATAACCATGGAAACAAAGACAGTTAATATGAATTGCTGACAGCACTGCTATTATGAAAGTGATTTCCATTTTAGAACAAGTCCGACCCTGCCTGTTACCTGTGTCTTAAAATTTCGATTTACACCCACGCTTCGCAATCCTTAAATTACTGGTAGAACATGATACTGTATGTATATTCTAATAAACAGCCACTTCATTTTAAACTCCCCTCTAGGATATACATCTTTTATCTATTTTAGTACAGAGATCAGGATATACATAATGGTTGTTAAAATAAACACATATGCTGTCATACTATGTCTAGTTATCTTGGTGTGGATTGGTTATGGATATTACAATAGCTTACCTGATCAAAAGATACTCACTGACAGTATGATTATTTTCATTTCTCGAAAACTAATACTTATTATATTCTTAACTAGAGATCAAATGAAAGTTTGTTTACATTCTTTGCAAAAAATTATTTCAAAAAGAAATCATTTCGTCCTTAGATAATTTTGTAAACTTTGAGCATGGCACATTACGCCTGTGTGTTGGGTAAGTTTGGTGAAGATCAATAAAGGTTTCGTACCTACTCTGACATTAGCAGGGATTCAACTTAACCCTCTTTACTTGATAGGAATCTTATATTAAGTTCGTTTTCCAATGTCTTCTTCCGGCTTTCACACAGAATTTTCTGCCTGTTTTAACTAATTCAGTGAAGAGTGCAAACGCTTTTTAAAGGATGTTATGTGAATGACCTTGAATGTGATTATTTGGTTATGTCAATATTTCAATACTCTTGTCAGTGAAAATCTATGTGATCTTGATAATACACAATTTTTACTTCTACTTCTTTTTACATTGCAAGTTTGACCATTTAGCCAATCAGATACTAATATTATGCTCCTGTTTATTTAGACAATCGAGTTAAGATAAATACAACATTTTACCTACCAGAAGATATTATGACTACATTTCTTGTCTTTCCACAAGTCAAATTCAAAATCGATAATAAATCGGAATTAAAGTATCAGTGGTATAGGTCAAAGAGAAATCAAGATGTTCCAGAAAATACCTGGGAATATTTAGGAGAAGGTTTTATCTACATTCCCAAAACAATTGATATACAGTTCTATCTAAAATGTAAAGTAACAGTGCTTAGTTCTGACTCAGTAGAACTTTCTGTAAAGGATGCTATCTCTAAAAACCCAGTATCCACTGGACCTGGTACTTGTCTATTTGATGAGAGACATACGCATACAGAATCTTTCCTCTCAAGTAATGACAAATTTAGATTTGTCTTGTATAATATTTTAGCTGATGTGAATGTGAAAGAAGAACGTTATCCTTATGTTCCTAAGAATGTACTTAAAATAGATTATCGTAGACAGCTTATATTAAAAGAAGTCCTTGGCTATCATGCTGACATTCTATGTTTCCAAGAATGTGAAGAAGATCTATTTACAAATTATTTGAGTCCACTTCTAGAGTTAAATGGATATAAGGGTTTACTAAAGTTACGTGCCCCACCCCGCCCGTATGGGTCAGGATTATTTTATCAAACTAAAAGGTTTAAGTTTATAAAAGATTTTAGTATATCTATAAAAGATGCTATGTCAATGGATTGCAATAAAGAGCTAGCAGTAAAAATAAAATACATACCAGAAGTTGTAAATCGTGCTAGTAGAACGATTGGGCAAATTATTTTATTGCAAGACAGAGAACGAAAAAGTTTTTTAATTATTGTAAACACTCAACTATTTTATAAGCAAAACGCTGTGAGAACACGACTGCTGCAAATGGCACTTTTACTGAATTATGTTGAATCGTTGCTACACGTGAATAATGAAATTCATGCACTGCTTGATGGAAATGATATTTCAATTATGGTTGCCGGTGATTTAAACACTTACAAAGGAGATACTTTATTGGATTTTTTTTCTGGCATGGAAGTAACAAAGAAAAACGGCGTTTGGATTTTGAATGAGGATGGAATTTATGATAATAATAACGTGGAGATCAATTTGAAGTGTCCCTTTCCATTTACATGCTTAAGTGGTGATCCAGAATTTACAGTTTATGTTCCACATTGTAAAACTACCCTTGATTATGTTTTCGGTACGGATAAACTTACATTGAGTAAATTTATTCCATTGCCGAAAGCTCATGAAATTGAACCTTATGTTGGTATTCCTTGTGCTGCTTATCCATCAGATCATCTAGCTCTTGTACTCGATATAAAATGGAAGGAGAGATCAAAATGAATTTAATACTAGAAAATGCAAAGAAACTAGCGGTCAAAATATTTTCTTCAATCAGATTTTCTTAATCAGACTGCGAAAA
Organism: Neoturris breviconis; assembly: GCA_032360805.1. NCBI lineage: Eukaryota > Metazoa > Cnidaria > Hydrozoa > Anthoathecata > Pandeidae > Neoturris > Neoturris breviconis. Next base: position 21,127 of record JAULBZ010001078.1, on the reverse strand, counting down.
CCCTCAAATTTCCTGGGCATTTTAAAAAGGAAGGGTATTGAATTGTGAGAGGTGTTAATAAGATATTCTGCCCTTGGCGTTAATTTGTGAGTGGGCATTAAATTAATAATATACGGTACGTACAAACAGCAAGGAAATGAGTTTTGTATTTAGACACATTCCTTACTGAAACAGAGGTTGTTATTGTAAGACACATTGTATGGGATGATTTCCTGTCAGAAAAGTGTTTTTAATCAACTATCTAACGATTGTTTTTGTTTTGAAAAAGTTATCAATTGCAAAATTGTTGACAATTTAACAGTACTATTATTTAGTTTCCTTTGCTTTGTGTATGTTTAGAAAGAATTAAACAATAGCAAGATGGTTGGCACCTGAAAAATATGCTTGTTTGAATCTGCCATGCAATTGTTTTGGCCAGATAATCTTTTGAGGCCGTTCAATTCATTACATGTATTTGTGCAGACATAAAAGATGACTATTATCTTCAGATTAATTTGTCTTACCAACCCTGTAGAGAGACACTCTCTGTGAAGGCCAATTTATTTTTTTACTGTTTTTCGAAACTTTTTAATCTTGTTATATGTACCATAAAACCCTGTATTTCTTCTCTTGTTTTACGGTATATCTTTGTTCATCTGTCCTCAAGAATTAAATTAAAACATTTTATTTTTGTTCTAGAATGCAAATGATCCACAATTTATACTTCATACCTTCATATCAAAATTTGTTCCCAGGGGAAGAGTGCTGAATCAATGATTGGTCTCTTTGTACCTAACAATCAATTGCAAGCTTGTGAACTTAATCTTTTGGATTTTCACTAGGCAAATAATTTGTTGTAAAAGCCAAAAGCAGATATTCCATTAGTAGAAATTGATACCTCACTACAAGCGCCAAGCTGAAAATAGTGATACATCTAAATATACATTTTTCACGGAATGAAATACACAAATAATGTAAGCATCAAAAATTAGGAAAAAGTATCGCAAGATTTGAATGGATATTATTTGTATATGTTTTCCCCTTGCTGGGTTCATTATCCAGAAATTACTCACCCTAATTATCTTTACAATATCTGATTAAATCAATCCAATTTTAAGGTACCTATATCCCAAATGGTTAAAATTTGATATTAAACCTTTGCATTTTTTTGCAGGATTTTATTTTAATATGCTAAGAATTTTATCCATGTTAACTTTAACAGTTGAAGTTGTGCTCAAAAAGTGCTTCTCCACGGTAATTATTCTGGTGTTTGTTTGTCACGTTACTGTATTAATTTAATTATGCATTCTTATGTTTGATTTCCCCGAAACAAAGAATTTGCCAAGAAACCCAAAATAAGACATTCCATTGGTAGAACTTGACGTCACGCAAAGTTTGACATAGATTTCTACCAATGAAATGTTTTTTTTGGGGTTCCACGGCAAATTTATCGGAGAAATCAACTCTTATCAACATACATGAATTATCTTTATGGTGATTTATTTTGTTTGTTATGTTATTATCATTATACATGAAATATTCTTCAAAGCGTTATCTTAATCATCTCTCAACCCTCCATGCAGATTGAAAGCCATTCCAAAATCTTCTCTAAATTCTCTTAACTTTATTAACACTGGGCTATTTTTGACCGCTAATGCTTATGATAGGAAACTTGGTAGACTTATAGAAAAATTCAATACAAACACCTCATATGGTCTGTAAAATATACAATCTGGGATGTAAAACATGAAATCTGGTTTGTATTTTACAATACTTTTGTATACTTTATTTAGTATTTCCATAATTAACTCATACATGTCCCGAAGTTAGCGTAACAACATCAGAGATCATTTCAATACCATACCATTGATAAAAAATCTTATATCGCCTAATGAAAATGCCTTGGGCACTTTCTGCCCCCCCCCCAGTGTTAATAGGGTTAAGGCAGATTGAAAGTACATTCAAGTGGTTACAATTTAAAGTTGTTATACAAACAATTATATATATATATTTTCCACATTTTTGCATTCATCAAAACGTTGCTGCAAAATCAGGGATGTATTAAAGTAAATAGCACTCATTTGCAAAAATAACAAAGATCTAATAATAAATGAATACATTTATACAATGATGAGGAAAACTGTTATAGGTGGAGGTTATCAATAACGCAAATAAAAACTGCAAAGAGAAAGTAATGGCATTAGTTTATAAGTACTTTTAGGTGGGTGGCTTATAATTGCAGGCCTTATATGCGGACTACATGTTGTGTCAAGTATTCAAAGGAAACAAGTCTGATAAGAGAATACCATATTGTACATATAGTAAATACAACCAAAGAAAAGTATCTGAATGCGCTTGGGTCGTTGGAGGAGTCATAGAGAGCTTCATACTATGTTACTTGTACTATATTGCCTACAGGGAACTAAATTAACGCTTTCTATATCATAAGCTGCAAAGATTAACATAAAAATATATTAATTTCACTTGAGTATCCTTCGTTTTTAGCCTATCAAACAAAGTTTGGATGGGCTGTTGATATCACTTTTCCGTGGCGGTGGCCCACTTCTCTTAATATTTTTTCCATTTAAGATTTTTGTTGACTTAATTTTTTTTTTAAATTCTGTTTATAAGGATTTGATCAGAGTCACATTTGGACTTTGACCATGAATCTTTTTTGGCAGCCATTTTGTTTTATTTTGGGGAAGCTCTCTCCTTAATTTTTTAAGATGATTAAAAACATATATTTTTTTAACATTTCAAGTATTGAAATCTCTGTTTTGATTTTGTGAATCTTCCTTCTTTAATTTTCAAATAAATATTAATGTGTATTGATGTGTATTCACTTTAAGGCCATTTAATTACCATCGTGAGTATAAATGTTTATAACATTATTAATGACTCATGAATCAAATTAGAAAGATAATGACAATACACAATTCAACAGAGGAAGAGTTTTTTAATAAAAGAATAACTTGTATGTTACTCCCAATTCAAATTGGAAATATAATGACAATATACAATTTACTAGAGGAAGATTTTCTAATAAATTAATTTGTTTTAATAAATGTGTAATCTTCTGTTTTATTATTCTTTATTTCTTTTTAATTTTAATAACAGATGATGACAACCACTTTTACTTTACAAAATGTTTATTACTGCTAATAGATACCATGTTTCTATTCATATTATGTTAAACTAATTATTATGTTTAATATACTACTTTAAAATGGTTTATCAAGTGTTAACTTAATAAATTAAGTGTAATGTTTATAAGTACATTTAAACAAATGCATTGAGTTAAAGTATAATTTATTTATTATACATGGTATATAATGTAATGATATGATGTGTAATGATGTGTAATGATGTGTAATGATGTGTAATGATATGATGTGTAATGATATATAATGTGTGTGTGCAATTCATATCCTCCGCAGTGACCTGACGTAATTTTACATTAAAAAAGTGTTTATTGTTTATTTGAACCGAAACTTTATCTACTTTGGACATAAAATCTTAACGCCATGTAAAATTGTGGGTGTTTATTCTTGATAAGAAATTTCACTATTCTTCTTCACAGTGGCTGGATATAATTTTACCTTGATAAAAGGCGTTTCAATTGTTTATTGGCCTGAAACTTTATTATCTTATTAAAGACATATTTCAAACACTGACGTATATTGTTTATGCAAAGCATATTTATGTGCATAGGTTTAACCTTTGGTTTGGTGATCTACTTTCAATACCTTTGGTTACTTGTCGTCACTGTTACTCCTTGTCAATTGTTGTACCACTCATTGTCACTTGTAGTACCACTTGTCTTTCTGTTTATAACTAATCTGGATTTTATAGGAAAAACCGCTGAGGTTATAAATGATTAAAAAAAATCTGATTTTAATTATCCAAAGTTATTAGATAAAAGTAAAACATATACAGTACCTAAATAATTTGTATAGGTTAAAATACAATTTCAAACTGATTGAAAACCAGCCTAAATATCCTGGAGCTATGGTAAATCTTATATGCTATGTTTCACATAATAAAGTTTGAATAGGCCATCGCTGAAGTGGTACTATTTTGAAATTTCTACCAACGTTCGAGGTGTATTTCAATGTTTCCCCAAAAAACATTTCTTGAGATGTAACCTATTGCATTCCTATTCTAATAAACAACCTCTAAAGTATTACTTTTTATCAACAAATATGTATTCATGCTGTAATCAAAACAGAGTGTTGTTTATATCTTTTAGCTAGTGAAGAATTAAGGTCATAATGTTTGTTAATTTAAAAATATATGCCATTGTAATTCTACTCTGTGCTGTTATCTTGAGGCTGATTGGTTATGGTTATTACAATGGTTTACCTGCTGAGACGATCACTGATGGTATGTTCTCATTTTTCAAATCAGAATTTACAACATGCATTTTTAAAACTGGAATAAAATCTTGTTTCTGTTTTTTACAAAAACATTTTTTTCAAATAGAAAGTATTACCATTTTGTCCTGCAAATATTTTATTTTATAATACACCTCCGTGCTTAGTAGGTATGGTGAAAATCAAGTTGAATAAACATCTCTTGCTCTGGCATTAACTCTTTTTGAGTGATAAGAATGATATTGATTTTTTTTGGCTTTTCAAACAGAAGTTTCTGCCGAATTTAAACCATTATTTAAAGATGTTGTGTCAATGACTTTTCAAATTGATCTATTACTTCTGTACGAAGTATGAGATCATTTTCTCAATAATCTTGTTATCAAGAATGTAAGTGGTCCTAATCATACACATAACTGCCTCTAGTACTTTTTACATTACGATTGACTATTTAATCAATCAAATATTGAAAATATGATCCTTTTAGATGATCCTGTTAATATGAAGACAAAACTTTACCTACCAGAAGATATTATGACTACATTTCCTGTCTTTCCACAAGTGCAATTTAAAATCGATAATACTTCAAAATTGAAGTATCAGTGGTATAGGTCGAAGAGAAATCAAGATGTTCCAGAAAATACCTGGGAATATTTAGGAGAAGGTTTTATCTACGTTCCCAAAACAAGAGATACACAGTTCTATCTAAAATGTAAAGTAACAGTGCTTAGTTCTGACTCAGTAGAACTTACTGTAAAGGATGCTATCTCTAAAAACCCAGTATCCACTGGACCTGGTACTTGTCTATTTGATGAGAGACATACGCATACAGAATCTTTCCTCTCAAGTAATGACAAATTTAGATTTGTCTTGTATAATATTTTAGCTGATGTGAATGTGAAAGAAGAACGTTATCCTTATGTTCCTAAGAATGTACTTAAAATAGATTATCGTAGACAGCTTATATTAAAAGAAGTCCTTGGCTATCATGCTGACATTCTATGTTTCCAAGAATGTGAAGAAGATCTATTTACAAATTATTTGAGTCCACTTCTAGAGTTAAATGGATATAAGGGTTTACTAAAGTTACGTGCCCCACCCCGCCCGTATGGGTCAGGATTATTTTATCAAACTAAAAGGTTTAAGTTTATAAAAGATTTTAGTATATCTATAAAAGATGCTATGTCAATGGATTGCAATAAAGAGCTAGCAGTAAAAATAAACTACATACCAGAAGTTGTAAATCGTGCTAGTAGAATGATTGGGCAAATTATTTTATTGCAAGATAGAGAACGAAAAAGTTTTTTAATTATTGTAAACACTCATCTATTTTATAAGCAAAAAGCTATGAGAATACGACTACTGCAAATGGCACTTTTACTGAATTATGTTGACTCGTTACTACATGTGAATAATGAAATTCATGCACTGCTTGATGGGAATGATATTTCAGTTATGGTTGCCGGTGATTTAAACACTTACAAAGGAGATACTTTATTGGATTATTTTTCTGGCATGGAAGTAACAAAGAAAAATGGTGTTTGGATTTTGAACGAGGATGGAATTTATGATAATAATAACGTGGAGATCAATTTGAAGTGTCCCTTTCTATTTACACGCTTAAGCGGTGATCCAGAATTTACCGTTTATGTTCCACATTGTAAAACTACCCTTGATTATGTTTTCGGTACAGATAAACTTACATTGAGCAAATTTATTCCATTGCCGAAAGCTCATGAAATTGAACCATACGTTGGTATTCCTTGTGCTGTTTATCCGTCAGATCATCTAGCTCTTGTACTTGATATAAAATGGAGGAAGAAATGAAAATAAATTTGATACTAGATTCAAAATGGAATGGAACAAGAGGTCAAAATAAGCATTCGTAAAACCAGATATTAATTTACAGGCATATTAATTTACACCACGATATGCGCAAATTTTCACGCATTGACAGCTGCATTAATTACATCTGTATGGAGTAGCAAATGCAACACAAGGAGTCAATTCTAAGTTGCATTTTTAAAACGCAATTATTCTATCAGAGGTTATTGAGATGGATCTGTAAGGGATATAAAATAATATCGTTGAGATTTTGTTTGAATGTTTTGGACATTATAGTTTACAGAACACAAAACATGACTTAAGGTTGATTTTCATGAGGCGAAAATATCAATCGTGTGGTGTCAATATCTACCAATGGAATGTCTTATAGACATTTCACGGCTAATATTTTGCCTAGTGGAAATCAACTTTTAAGGTATATTTTATATTTTATTTTATTTGTCTTACAGTTAATATGTTTTACCAATCTTACCTATGTAGTAACAATATATGTTTTACTGATTCGTATATTTTTTTTTAGATTTTGCTTTAAACTTGTGTGTTGTTTCTTTTATTTTTACTGTCATATGCGCAGACATGGAATAATCCGTTCTCAAGAATTCAATCGTTTGCGTGTGCAACTAATGCTGTAATGTTTGTCTTTTAAAAACTTCACGTTGAGTCATACCGGTAAATATAAATTAGAAAATGAATGTGTCAGCAGAAAATAATGGCGGCATTAATTTTATTTATTTTTTTAATATATTTTTCTTCTTTTCGAATGTCAAAACCAAAAATCTTTATCTGGAAATTTACTTCGTGAATGGTGAAAGGTGAAAGGTTGAAGAAAAATAGAGATAGAAAATTTTTTTAAAAATCTAATAAGTGCGCCCCCTTTTTTGATTTTTTTATTAGGGCCCGGCACTTATTAGAGGAAATACGGTACTCTGAAATTTCAGCTTCAAGAGTTTTAAATATAATAGGGCAACAGGAGGAGGGCCATGCATGAATGACAAATCATTATCGATAATGGTGGTCTATTTGAACAGAATTTTGCAATAATCAACTTATGTTATTACCTAATAAAACAAAGAATGTAGGCATCAAAAATAAAGAAAAATATATTTTGAGTTGTATTCTTGTTGAATTAAATATAAAATCCCAGTTATATCCCACCAGGTTATAAGCCCACCTAATGTGAGCCAAAAAAATCAGATGTAAGTCCTAATAGGGGTGCCCTCACTAAGGTTTTTTTAATAACTTTTTTTTTTACTAAAGCTATCTACTTAGTGACTTTAATTCTATTGTACATCTTCTGCTTAAAATCCTAATATATACCTATTAAGGTAGCTGAGATGAAGGCTATATTTATTCTGAAACCACCTAGAGCAAAATTTCTGTTACTAAATTTCATTTTTTCTTCAAATGTAATTATGAATAACTTAAGTTGCATTTGGAATTGAAACTTGCAACTTTGTCTAATTACTATTTATAGTAATAAGAATTATTTGGTAAATTCTTGTCACATGATCATTCCGTTTTCCCCGATTTTTCAAATTTTGGGATTTTAGCCAGGTTTTATGAAGGCATTTCATTCGTCCAAAACATTTTTAATCGCATTTTATATGCAAATATTCAATGAAAATAAGCTTTTCTGGGGTCAAAATAATTTTTGTATAAATAAAGCAATTTACTTTAAATTTAAATTCTTTCCAGAAATTTATATCTCGATTTACCTGATTTTTCTAATTTTGGGAAAAAACGGATTTTTGGAGAAAATTTCGCATGATTTCGGTGGAAATATTTTAAAACTGCAAGATTTGTTAAAGTATAATCCCTTGGCATTCAAAAACCGAAGACAAAACTTAAAAATATGAAATAGAACCGCTCCAATAGCACTTTGAATAATACATACTTTTTTTTAAAAAAAAAAACGTATCACAAAAAGCATATGATGATTCATATGAGCCAATTAAAAGTTATTATGGGGAGGTGGATTCCCTCCCCCCCCCCTCAGTTTTTTCACCCTCCAAAAATCCTAATCTTATTAGGGTTAATTAAAAATATTCCCAAAGTGCTATCATTTTGAAGGGCTCGTTCACTAGGTCACAAGTTTTGGGCAGAAAGGGTCCAAATTGTGTTTTTGATCCCTTGGACCAAAATGGCATTTTACTATCTTAAAATTTAGTATCAGCATTCTAGGCCATATTATGAGACTGCTGGCCAATTATTTTTCGATTTTGTTGATGCAGAATATATATTAGAAGTAAGAAACTAATAAATTCAATTTGTCAATTTTCTATGAGAGAACTTTGAAAATTAGAAGTTTATGACGGTCATAAAAGAATTAATCGTAACGAAAATTAGATCATAAACAAAAAAAAAACTAAAAAACGTATATCCAGGTAAACATTTTATTGACACATGGTGAAACATCAAAAATACAGTTTATTTGGTTCTAATTAAGATCCAAAAAACCGTGCTAAAACAGCAGGTACAGAAGAGATTTACATCAAATCATTCATCAGTGTATTGTTTTAATCTAAAAGAGGAGGAGTTTCTTTACTACAGGGAAAAAAGTATAAAATTGTTTTTTCTTGGTACATATTCTTTGTATAAATTTAGGACGTTTTGCGTCCTGTTTCCAAAACTTGACAACATTATGAATTTCTAAACAAATGCTATTGGTTCCTAAACATTAGTAGCGAATATCCTTGTCACAGTTTTGCAAAAAAAAAAATTTTAACATAAGTTATGACACTTTCTGTTTTCTATAAAGAATGAAAACTAGAATTGCATTATTTTTAACGAATTTCTAAAAAAGTAGAGATCACGGCAGGAAATTGCGACAAAAATATGGAAATAACTAGAGTACAACTTTTGGAAATGGGATGATAAATGCAGGCAGTGCAATTTTCGGATTTTCCCTTCTATTTTGCATCTTTACAGCGGACTTGGAGGAAGTTTTTAGAATGACAACGAGAATCACTTACACATTTAACTTTGATCCTAGACTGGTTTCTATCCCCTGACCTTTTTCCTAATTCTTTTTTTCACTAAAATTAAGTTTAAACATTAGGCTACAATGGTATATATCCTTTTGTTATTGACATATTTATTCATTGTATAGTATTTTAAGTTTGAAGATTTTCCTATATTATTAGGTTTTTCTCTATTTTATTTTATTAGTATATACATAATAATGTGTGTATGCAAATAATTTCTGGACTAAAGCAATGATAAACAATAACTCCCCCATAGTGATTATTTCAAAATATGGCAATTTACATGACTTATTTTCTCTTTTGATAAATAAGTAAATAGTTAACTACACAGTAATTATTTGATCAATGGTGTGGTGTATTTTCTAAAGCTATACTCACTCCTCCATTGTGATTATTTGCTCTTATTTGGGTCACTGCTTTTCTCATATCGAAAGGTAGAAAAACATTGTTTTTGTCCTCCATCTAATCGATACTATGATAAAACATGAAAATTGAATGTTTTAGAACTATCTCAAAAGTGCCAAATATCTTTTCTTTTGGATGACCTAATATATTACAGTGTAATTTAGCCCTGACTGCAGTCGATGAGGTAGGTAGCTACATTGTAACTTAACCCTGACTGCTGTTGATGAGGTAGGTAGCTGCAATGTAATTTAGCCCTGACTGCAGTCGATGAGGTAGATAGCTACAGTGTAATTTAATCCTGACTGCAGTTGATGAGGTAGGTAGCTGCAATGTAATTTAACCCTGACTGCGGTTGATTAGGTAGGTAGTTACATTGTAATTTAACCTGACTGCGGTCGACGAGGTAGGTAGCTTCATTGTAACTTAACCCCAACTGCAGTCGATGAGGTAGGTAGCTGCAATGTAATTTAACCTTCACTGCAGTTGATGAGGTAGGTAGCTACATTGTAACTTAACCCTGACTGCAGTCGATGAGGTAGGTAATTTAAAAAAAAGTTTTATAATCCCACTATTTTGCCAACTCTTGAAATTCGATATCACTTTTCTTGGTAATATTATTTGTATAACTGCTGGTAAAGTAGCTAGTTATCATTTGACTCGTAGGCTGGGAAGGGATTCGAACTGATGTTCAAAAGTCCATTCTCCATGGTGACTTTAGACACTGTTCAATTTATGTTTATGTATGATATACATTATCTTTATCTTTATCTTATCTTCATTAAATTATCTTTATAATGTTTAATAACATGCAAGCTGCTGACAGCATTTCAGAAGCAAATAATTAAAAACACATTCACAGAATTATAATTTGTTTAGAATTTGTTAATGGTGCATGAAGAAGTCCTCACGACATGACGTTAGAAAAGTAGCCCCCTTTATATTAAGTTAACTAGCGATACGTGAACTATTACTGACAAACAGGAGAGTAGAGAATTAATCAACCTTTATCCATTGCAATGTATTTTTAAGCGAATATCCGAATGTCTTCAATAGACAAAGTTTGAAACTAACGGTTGGACATTAACTGTGGAGGAGCGTTTTTTGAGTATAATTTAGCTTTATAGCTGACAACTGTACCCATAAAACATTCTTCCATGTGTGGTAGAAATGACCAAACTAAATCACTATTATCTTTATAATGAAAAATCGTCTCTGTTAATGTGTCTTTAATATAACCCACTGCTAGCAAATGATCTCTCCTGATTGCATTCTTTTACATCTCTTAATGTTAATGTATTCTTAAACGCTTTTAATTACAATGATTTTATGCTTCCTTGTTTTGTTTCCATGTATTTTTAAGAAACAGACAGTTGATAGTAACTTTTTGTGAGTTGTATTTGAAAAGAATAACAAATTTTTCTTATAGTTACTTATATTTTGTTTAATTCCTTGTTTTTATTGGAGTTTTTGTTGTATTACGTACTTATCAGAATGAGACAGATGATAGGAAATTTTTTGTTTACTTTTTTTTCTCTATTTTCCTATATATTTTCTTGTTAGAGTTTTATTCAAGAAACAGACAGTTGAATGCTGAGTTATATTTACAGCACATTTGTTGACAACTTTACACATTATCTTTCAGACAAACATCAATTACATACAAAATAGCTTTGATCAAAATTAGAATTGTGAACTGGGGTGATGTTTTGTAATAAAGCTCAGAAATATCTCGTCCATAGTTGACTAGTAGTGATTATTTCGAGCGCTATATAAAATATATTGTTTTACTATCCAAGGGGCACACAACAACTAACCAACATGAAAAAGATGTTATTTTGATTTTGCGATGTCAATACAACGTCTTTAGATGTTGTTTAATGCCAGCAGGCTATAAATGTGCTCTAAACATTTTGCTGTACCAGTCTCTCGTTTTAGCCTACCACACAAAGTTTGGATGGGCTATTGCTATCACTTTGCGTCAGTGGCAGTGGTGGTGTCTCGCTTTTCTTAATACACTATGTTTCTGAAGTGCTAGCATTTTGAAATTTGGTACCAGCATTTGTGGCGTTTTTTTGGAACGGTTTGCCAAAACGTTTTCAATTTCATCCACTCGGTTCGGAGGTTTAAGCAAAAAGGGTCCAAATTGCATGTTTGGTCCAATGGACCGCTGGTTATAGCCTATACAGTGTAACATGCACAAAGTCTTTAAAAGCACAACTAATACTATAACATAGGTGTATTTTTTAATTTTGTCAACTTAAAAAGGACATGAAATCCTAATGCCATGTAAAATTTGGGTGTTTATGTGGTGTTGATCCGTAATATGAACTGTCACTGCTCTCCTCCACAGTGACCTGACATATTTTTATCTTGAAAAAGGTGTTTCAATTGGTAATATAATTCTACACTTTACCATCTTAATACAGTGTGTATACAAGTCATATTTATGTCCTTAGCTTCCACTTTAACTTTAACTTTCACCTTTGATTTCCTAATATTTTTTCATTTTGTAGGGAATAAACCATGTCAAGTGGAATTGTAAGGATTCTGTTTTTAAGTTTACTAATAACCAGCGAAACAACGAATGCGAAATTGATTGATCTTAACGAAGATGTTCCTGAAATTTGTTCAAAGGTTTGTTACTTTTTATTTACGAGCAGATCTGTATGAAAATGATTTATTTCTCACAAATAACGTGGAAAAATGTTTTTAATTCAGTGTGTGACAATTTTATTACTGGATAATATTTTCTACTTTTCTATATTCTTTGACTACTAAATAACTGAAATGTTAATTACTGAACTGACACCAACGCTCTCAACTATTGTCAACACTCAAGAGATTAACAGTGAATGTTGGAATAATTGAAACAGATTAGAATGGGACAAAGCCAAAATTTACTATCTATTTATTTACCATGGAACGAAAATGCTATTGATGTTTAACTGAATTCTCTATCGCACTAGTAATTGTAAATTTTGAGAAAGAAGTCTGTATTTTTACTTTTTCTTTTTTTTTTCTCTTTTTAATTGCTCCGTTTCACAAGGCCATGGCAACTACTAGGAGAGGGGGGTACTTTTCTACCCTTTCCAGATCTTCGTCATCCTCCTGATGGATGATACAACTCTCAATCTACCTCATTTTATCCTGAAACATAGTTGGAACAGGGGTGCAGGTAGATGGCAGTACTTTCAGGAATGCAGTTTGAAATTTATTTACAAACAGATTCTAAACATCTATACATTTTTTGTCATAAAATTCAACTGACAGTTTTATAGTTTAAATTTTATTTCTTATCGACATTTTCAGATTTTGTCGAAGCATTTTCGAATTGTCTGATGATTAAACTGACCCTTTACTATGTTATTATCTGGGTTTCCACATATCGGAATTGCTGCTGATGTCTGAACATGTACAGTTTGGTTTGATTTGATTTAGCAATTAAATATATCACCTTGTAGAATGTAGAAATGATTTCTACATTTTTCAGGATAACATAATTTACCTGAGAAATGTAATCTATTACAATAGTTTTTTATTTGCAATATTTAATGTTTAGATTTACTAATTCTAAATTACAACAAATCAAATTGGTGCATTATTGTATCACACATTGATATTTTAAGATTAAGCACCTAGCTTTGTTTTTTTGCAAATCAAAATCTAAATTTGCAGCTTGCTTCACACCTTTACATTTTATCACAAAGCAGTTTTCTATAAACGCACTTCAGGTATGCTTAAGTTATTGCACTATTTTTTATTAGCAAACTCCAGCTCTAAAAACCACATAGTAACATGCCTTAATTTGAGCACACAAGGGAATAACATATTTTAGCAAAAGTTTGAACAATTTAGGATTAAAGTAACCAGAAAACATCAGAATGGAATCAGTATTCTTGACTTGCTTTCAGCGCTTTTGAACTTCAATGTCTAACTGAGTAGAAAGTGATAATATGGAATTTTGTATTTTCCCATTTATCACAAAATAGTATATAATTGCACAATTGCAGATGAAACCTTGTGTTTGATTGCATACATTGAATAGCCTTGTAAAAATGTATTGGTTTCTGTTAATGGAGAAATGTAAAAATGAAGCCAACAACTATTATTGTAAAACATAGAGTGTGTGTACTTTAAGGTACAAATTATATCGGAGGAAAGGCTTGCCTGTTTGATTTTTGATATTCTACTTTCTCAGAGTGCAGTAAATACTATTTGAATGCATTCTTAAAAGATCTTACTTATAAATAAGGAAATAATTATTATTTTTATTTTGTTCTCCATTAGTTTGAAATCTAGTTTGAATTTTTGGGCCTTTGAATTAATAGATGTTGCCTGTACTTTGAGTGGGACTTAGGTGATATAAGTTGGTCTTTAGGGTCCATTCTTTTCGCACATGGTTTGCAAACTGCCAAACCAGTTTCCAAACTGATCCATTTTTTTCAGTTTGGTTTGATTCAAACCTAAAATCAGTTTGCAAACTATCCAAACCTGCTTCCTACCTGATTTTAATTCAGTTTGTGCAAACCATTTTGTTCTTTTCTGATTTTGGTTTGAAAACACCTAACATTTTTTTTTTTTTTTTTTGAAATTTGAATTTATTGATTTATTAATCTGCATGTCAAGAGAGAAGAAGCCCTGGGAACGAGGTTGCCACTTAACAACCCAAAGTGACACTGACTGAGGCTATTGTATTGTAAGGTAACTGACTCGCCTATCTTTTATTTGCTGTTTGTTTTGAACTTGTCAAAGCAATGAGCAATCAAGACAACCATTTTAAATATGGCTGCATTCCAGTTTGCAAACCAAAGGTAAACCTTTCATTCATGTCTGAATAGAATGGACCCTTAAAGGGGAAGTAAAGTGACAAATTATTTTTTGATATGTTCAACCTTACAGCTTTACTTGTGTAAAAGTAATATGTCTTCAAGCTTATTCTCTTCATATAGGTTGAAAAATATATTAAAATTGAGCACAAATTTGAAAACCGCGCAATATCAAAAGAGAAAGTGCTCAAGGAAGGACGGAAAAACATTTTGATGCAATCATACCTTGATATCTTCCAGTTTTGTTTTGATTTTTATGTATTATCATGTGAATAACGTTATATTTATCATTTCACCTATCTGTCATGTTCAAAACCATCAAGAAAATAACAGGGAAAGTTGGAAATATTTCATATAAAAAGTCCTACTATAATTCAGATTATTGGTTGTCTGATATTCTTTAAACTAAAAGCTAGATTTCATACTATTTATAACAATCTTGTTGAAAATAGTAGTAACGAATATGTGTGTCTGTATAACATAATATATGTATATTGCATCGTATAATTATGAAAAAAAGAAGGGTGGAATACACTGCGACACTAAATTTGGTAATATACATTGATTCTGTCATTCTCTAGATCATAATGAAATTCAAGATACCAATACATCGAAACAATTCATTTAATTTCAACTCATAAAACATTCCTATGATGTTTATATTACTTCCTCTCTATTTATTGCCTGCAAAGTCTGCATTAGACTAGATGAAAACATTTTCTCTCTATTAATTAGATTAATTTATCATATTTAAGAGACACATCAAGTGAACTCAAAGGTCCATGAAATTGCAATAACATTCATAATATTTATAACAAAGATATTTCAGGACACGAATAAAGAATTATATATTAATTCCCGTTTGAAATAAATGGTGTGTTATGTACATGGGTTAATCGAGATACTCAATGCTGAACTAAAATATTGCATGATTTGAAGAGTATGACTATATATGCATCCAAAAGAGGAAAATTTGGCATGATCAAACAGAAATGTGGTTTGCATAAGTAAAGCAAAACTATGTTAGTCATCTATAGTTAGAAAATTTAAAAATTGTATAAATTATTTTGAACTTTTCTATGTCACAAATTATGCTCGCCTGAGTCTTTTAAATTCTGAAGTGGTCGACTTTTTAATATGTAAAATGAGCTTGAACAACTCACAATGTAAAATGTTTAAGATTGTGTTTAAGTAAAAAGGTTGATTATGTTATATTTTATGGGAAGGATCTGATAATTTGAAACATTATTCCTGATATGTTTACTTCCCTTTTAATGTTTCTTTCATATTGTTTATCTAGTTACTCATTTGGTTTAATTTCAAGTACCTTGACTGTTTTCATGTATGTCTTAGATTAGCATGACTTTATATTTAAGTATCCATTTTTAGAATTTTATTTTATTTCATTTCTAATTAAGAATGACACGAAGTATATTTATACCCCTTGTGAAGATGATGGGAAACGATGGAAGGTTCAAGTTCCTAAGCATCAAAATTGCAAACTTGCACATCCTGATCCACCCGAGGTTGGATTGAATTGTGGTAAGTCATATATCTTGCATATAACTATTTAAAAACATAACTAAACAAGACAATGGAATATTCATCTGCAGTGTTTGAAATAATAACAATACTTATTACTCACTGTGGAGGTGGTAGTTTTGAGCATAGTTTCACTCCACCGCAGTGGTTATTTGTGTTATTTCAGGCAAAGAACTAAGTAACTTGATTAACTTTCCATTTATCCACCGGTAGTAAGGAATATTCCAAAGGATTATTGATTGTTGAATGTTAATAATCCTAGTTCTTACTTTTAACATCAGTGACCAAAATCAAAGTATAAAATATTCATTATAAACGATGGATTTAACGTAGCTTTAAACTTTTAACTACTGAAAATGTTTAAACTTCAAAACTGTAACATTAATCTCGAATGTCAGGATGTCAATTGTTCTTTTTAATTCTGTTTTGTTTTGTCATTATCCAATTTGTTTTGTTTTGGATTAATCAATATCTAGTTAATATAGATTAATCTAATATATAGTTTTTATGAGTCAGTAGTGTTCTTAATTAGTAAATAATAACTGTGGATGAGCTGTAGCTTCACGTAGCTTCACGCTACAAAGCTGTGCTAAAAAATTACTCATCCACACTGATTACGTAATGTGACCACTTATCGTAATCCTGAATAATTGGTAAAAGATCATAAAAAACTAATTAAATGTGAATGAATTGAGTTAATATGAATATTTCTTTATTTGTTAAGGTTTTAATTGCATTACATAATATCATAATTTCTCCCTGTTTTACTCAAAAATATTAAATATCTTATTTGCTTCTGCATCAAAATATCGTGACCTCTTCTCAATACACTTCCTGACTGTCTTGAATAATGATAAATTTTTCTACTATAAACATTGAGATTTTTCTTTCTATCACTAGCATTTACATGTGCAGCTGGCACATATCTTGACATAACCAGTCAAACTTGTCGTCCTTGTTTACCTGGTACATTTTCGGATGGTGATGGTAAACGTTTTGTAACATGGAAAACACTTCCTGAACATTTCGAAACTAAAGGTCATCATGGTCATCTCATCGGTAAAGTTGATCATTGTTCTGGGTAAGAGATGTTTTTTCTGCATTAAGTCAGTATCCAGTGGTCACACTAAGATCAAATAAAATAATTGCTATGAAGAAGGGATTTTTTAGCATAGCTTCAGGATTATTCGAGGGAGGGGGCTTAATCCAATATTATTAGTATTTCAAATGCACACTTGTTTTCGGCTCATACCAATCCTTCACATTAATTATTTGCTTTAATTTCAATCACTAGTTTTCAAACCAGAAATAACTGTCAGACATTACCTATAGGGGAAGGAGTGTGTTTCAGTATAGTTTGCAGCTATCAGACATCACCTGGAGAGGAAGGAGTGTGTTAGAGTATTGTTTAAGTTGTCAGACATCACCTGTAGTGGAAGGAATGTGTTTGAGTATTGTTTAAGTTGTCAGACATCACCTGTAGTGGAAGGAATGTGTTTGAGTAATGTTTTCAGCTGTCGGACATCATCTGTAGTGGAAGGAGTGTGTGTGCGTATTATTCTCAGCTGTCGGACATCACCTGTAGTGGAAGGAGTGTGTTGGAGTATTATTTCAAGCTGTTGGACATCACTTGGAGAGGTTGGAGTGTGGTGGAGTATACTTTTCAACTATGCATCTGGCAGTTTTTTCTTGCTTGCACTAACATTGAACAGATATTTTTTGAAACAGAGCCAACCTTAAAAATAGTTTTATTCATTTGCTCAGGATATAATTTGCTTTTAGGACAGAAGCTGTGTTTTCAGGAAAATTCTATTCCTCATAAACAGACCTTGAAGTTAAGAGGATTGTTATAGTGGGGGAGATGCGATCTCCATGTAGTTAAGGACGATTTAAAAGGCCTTTTTACGAAGAACATAGTAAAGCTAATGTACAAATTTCGGTTTTTCTTTACAAGAACTTAATACTTAAACGTTCTAATAAGTAATAGTTGATTAAATAAAAAACATATTTTCTGATGACGTTAGTTTGAGGTACTGCCTTAGTTTGGCCTTAGATATCCAGTTTTTTGGATTTTTGCTGGATGAGGACACATCCTTAAGTTGAGTAGTTTGGAAACTGGGGACACATCCTTAACTCAAGTAGTCTGGAAACCAAACTGAATCTCTTATTTTCTCTCCCTGGACATCCTTGAAGAAACAAAAGGAAGAAAAAAATGAGAAACAGTTTGGGCTAGTCACTTAGGAATTTCAGGAGCAAGCTGCTGTCAGAAGGTTTTCCGTAGAGCAAAAATTCTGCTGGTCAAAATGCGTCTGGGCGCATAATTATGCATATATATTATTATTTACAAAAATGGCAGACAAATTCCTCATGTTTTCCTTGAAAAATATTTTTTTAAGGATGAAAGTTCACTTGAAATAGGTCTTGAAATGTATCAAAAGTCGTGCATCTTTAGTATTTATATATTTGCCTGTTCTTGTTATTATTCCAGGGCATCAATGTTTATAATAGTTGTTAATTTCTTAATCTTTCTGTATGTGAGCTGCATCAAAAGGTTTTGGAAACAAACGAAGTTTATTTTTTAAGTCAAAGGGTTTTAATTAAATTAGGTAGAGAAATATATAAGCTGCCCAACTCGACTAACTGCCAACACAGTATAATATTACTCGTTTAGGTATATTGTGACTGGAAAATACAGAAACGTAGTGTAGGCTTGGAAATAAAGGGGGACATTGAGTTAAAATCTTTCATAAAAATTTATAAAAGTTATGCTAAAATTGTATCTCTGCGAGATGTATTGCAAATGCCAGCGTACTAATGTATGAAGCTGGCATAAATAGTATTCATACTACATCTATATTTCTCCAACTGTTGCCCTTATTCCAGTTTGCAAAAACATGCAAAAGTTTCTTCGAAACACGAAGCGAAGCTTCTCCACCAAATTCTGTTTTGATTTTAAAATACGTGCATAAACTTTGTTACCAGTTCCTTGTTGCAATACTGATCACTGTGCTTTATATCTGAGGTGGAGAGCGTGTAGTTTAATAACTATGCAAGATATTTTTAAACAAGACGGAGAATGGTCTTACGAATACATTTTCAATTATTTAGGCCAATCAGCAAGCGGAGCGCGGACAAAACAATCACTTGTCAATCAAATAGTTTTCACCAAAAAATTGGTGGAAACACAATAGATTCTGAGATCGTATTTTTCCCGCTAGGCTAGCCCAAACTGTGTAGGAGAAAGAAAAGAAGTAACGAAAAGTTTAAAGATGAGGAAGGAACGTTCCGTAGCGGTTTCTGCCATAAATTACAACTAAAAGTGCTAAATTAGCAATATTTAGCCAATTTTACATCACAGCCTAAAATTACAGTACATCTGCTGATTTAGCACTTTTAATGGTAACTTTTGGCTGAATATCTGAGGTAATACTATCAATGATGTCATATTTTGGAAATTATAATTTTCATTTGATTTAGAATTTTATTTTCAGTACATACAATTGTTTACTTTTTGCACTGTAAATACTAATCACATATTAAATATAATATTTTATGCAAAACCATCCTTATCTACCTTGAGATATATTAATGCTTTGTCCTGACTTTTTGGTGGAATTTTTAGTCCAGGTTTACTTTAAAGTATCTCTAAGGATTGTTTTATTTTCGTTATAGAGCTGGTTGGGTAGCCCGTGGTAATTTTCTTGAATCAAATGGTTCTTTCTGTCATTCAACTCTCATGTACAAAGTGGAAGTAAGTTCTGTATCTCTCTTTGTTCAAAACCATCTGCTTAATCGATCTTAAAAATGTTGGGTATGATTTTTGAGAAGCTGTAGCTATATATAAATAAATGTTCCTATTTCTAGTATGGTGTATAATATTCTTTCTTTTATTACTTTCTAGCTTGTCAAACCTGGTAATATAACTTTTACTGTAAGATCTGGTGATGAGTCGTCATTCTTTCATGTATGGGTAAGTTTTACTGTAAGATCTGATCTGGTGACGAGTTGTCATTCTGTAATGTATGGGTAAGTTTTAAGAAGTTCATCTAATTTATTCACTGCATTATGTAAAATCAGTTAACATTAGAACTGCCTGAAAAAAATGTTGTCCATCAGGGAATATTCTAGAATGCAAGGGCAGGGGCTCTATGGCAGAGAAAAAGGGGACATTTTCACTACAATCTGCAAATATTTTATCTAAGATGAGACCAAATTAATTTGTTGTTCTATGGGCAGGCAAGCTCTTGCCGACAGGTCGATCGGTCGGTAAAATAAAAATAATAATATTGCTAAGGGTTCATGTCCATTCATCGATAGTACCGATGTGTACTATCGAAAAACAAGTACGATGTTCACGAAGGTTTTTTTAAATTATTACAATAGAGAGGACAAAGCACTTTGGCAATTCCTTCAGTACTAAGCATTGTATATAAAGATAATCATAAGAAAAAAATATTATGATATAAAATAAGAGTTATAACAACATTAAGGCCATGTATAATTAATTTGTCGTTTATAGTCACATGTGAACAATTTTACACACCAAACAATAAGTCTAGACAAAGCGTTTGAACAAAGAGTATTTTGTTTGATTTTAAAATGTATCCTGGTCACACGTCTTTATTTTGCGTTATTGAGCATTCTTAATATGGGGTGCTTTTAATGATGTGTACGGAAGCTGTATGAGTCAAAATTTCACAAGAAAACGAAAGAAATATGAAGCCAGTTAAAGATTTCAAGTTACTATAACGAATAAAACGGGACATTTATAAGACGAACTATCGATTTTCAAGTACAGTATCACTAAAACGACGTCTAAACGATAATACTGACTCGTATTTCTTCCGTAGGTATCACTAAAACGACGTCAAAACGATAATATTGACTCGTATTTCTTCCGTAGGTATCATTTTCTTTTATGCCACAGCGCCATTATTGTATTTTCTATGTAAACAAACTTTATTGACTTTATTTAAAACTGATACAAGAATAGGTATTTATTTATAACTTTCTTAGAAATACTATTCTTAGAAGAAGAATATTATCATAAGTAAACTATTATCCTGTCAAAAGATATTATTGCGGACTTACTCACCAGGATTTTCTACAAGCTAATTGTTTTTATTTTACACTCGATTGTTTTACCATTTAAGCTCCGTTTATTAGCGAAATAGTA
>JAULBZ010001077.1:0-24340 GCA_032360805.1 Neoturris breviconis | reverse complement strand
TCTCTGCAACAATCATTGTGTAGCTTTAATCTAAGAAATAAACGACAGAAATTTTTTGACCTTAGTTCTCCTTTAAGGATACTTTAAAAAAAGTAATATAACAAACTACTCAATTTCAATATCTTTATCTTCCTTGTTCTAGTCAATCAACAATTCAATAAGTCGAAGTTTTTAATAAAGATATTATATGTGAAGCCATATATATGAATAACATTTAGACCTTTAGGCTGTCCATTAATTGTTTGTTTCGCGTAACACGACTATGGGAGTCCATAATTAATTGTTTGTTTTGCGTAACCTGACTACGGAAAAAATGGTGAGTTGGTCGGTTAGTACCTTTTTTTTAGTTAAAGTTTGGAGAGAAAAAAATGCTTAAAACTGGCCTATATCTAACACTTTTGCTTTGTTTTAAAGTATACCACATGTCAACACATTTCCAGTCTAGTGTGTACAAGTGTGAATCGTTTAAAGCTGGACACTGAAATCAGTATATAGCTGTTTTTAATACAAACACAAATACAAACATCAATGCTCAAAATAAGTGGGAATAATCATTTTGCAGGAGTATTTTTTGAATATTTGAAATTATTGCTTCACTGTGCAAACCTCAAAATAACTAGACATCACCTGTGACTACTATATTTTTACATGATCGGTGCAATATCTACAGTTTGTTGTGTATGCAATGTATTCTCATATTATATACAGATTGATGCAATATCTACAATTTGTTGTGTATGCAATGTATTCTCATATATACAGATTATAATAAGGGACAAACAAAATTTGGTTCCAAAATAAAGTTTTTTGGTACATATAAAAAAGCTGAATTAGGCTAAATTCAGCTGGACCCTGAATTCTGAATAGAATTTAGGTCTACTTTTCAGGCTTGCGACCGAAATCCTCAAAATATCATTAGTTTTGCCTTAATGAGTGTCTGTAGTAATTATGTAGTATTAAAATTGTTTTTAGGGTTTTGTGGATAGATTTAAATGATTATATTATGTATTTATATTTTTTATTGTTATACAATCATGATTAAAATAAATTTTAAAATGTCTACTTTTTCTCTTCTGCATTACAATACAATCCTTCAATATAGAATTTTCAAATGTTTTCTTATGGACCATCTCAAAAACAACTTCATTGGTTAGGGTTAAATAAACTAAGTTTGACGAAAATCAATTAAAATAAAACTTCACAGAAGGATGTTAACTTGTAATGGATTGTTTTCTTTGTTACGAAGAAACAAATTCATTTCAAGATCATTGACTTTCATCTGTAGATTTTATTTTTAAGTATTTCAAATTACAGCACAGAGTCCCTGGTCACTCTTTTTAATGTAAGAAATTACACTACGAAAGTAATTTACTAGCTATTCCATGTAAGCTTTAACACTTCTTCAAACTTGAAATAAACTTGAAAATGTTGGACTTTACCTGTAGGGGAGTGTTTTGGGTATAATATTTGTTATCAGCTCTTATCCACTCATTCATATTCCATCTTGCTAGATGCAAATTCAGCATTTATCAGCACTTGAAACACTCCTTTACTGTGATTATTTGTTCTTATCTCAAGCACTAATACATTGTTCTATCTTGCATGTTAGACATCTTATTCTCAACTACTGGCAGCATCCACGATAACAAAACTTATAACTCGAGGCTCTGGTTCTCTATCTCTTGACCAAAGAATTGATATACGTAAGAATTGTTCTTTTGATTATATTACTCTGCAATGAACAAACCGTTGCACATATCTCTTAGATACTAAACAGTGGTCAAAATAAAACGAAATAATCACTGCAAAGGAGTGTTTATTGAGCAAAGCTGCAGGCTACAAAACCTAAATAATTCCTCAACTCAATAATTCCTCCTGCACAGTGATTATTTACTTTTATTTTTATTTTGCTCGAAGTAAGAACAGATAATCACTGTGGAGAAGTCAGAATTTTTAGCATAGATCCAAGCATATTCAAAAAACTGCTCCATTACAGTGATTATTTGTTATTATTTTAAGCCCTGCATATTGAGTTATTGCTAACCAAACAAAGCTAGCAATTCTTTAACATATTGACTCAAATATCTAACCATTAATGCTATAGGGATCTTCTTCAAAATTTGCGTGCAGGGAGCTGAATGAACCAATCAATTGCAAGCTTATTGACTTAACACTCTTCTTCATAGATTAATTTTTTGATGTTATATTTTGTTAATATTTACTTTTAATTCAAACACTTGTATAAAGATATGTGCCACTTCTTTCTTTGGTCGGCAAAAATGTAAACAAAATAATAAACCGATCATTTCTTCTGTTTTCGTTGGCATTTGTTTGTACATCACTGCACGTGCGATGTAAAAACCAAGATCCTAGGAGAAATTTGTTCAAAATAAGAGCGAATAATTACCGTGGATGATTGTTTTTTGAGCATAGTTTCAGCCTAAAGCTATGCTAAAAATTCCTGACACGGTGATTATTTGCCCTTATTTCAAACACTGAGCTATTTATGTTGTTATTATATAGGACTAGAAATTATGTTGCTATTGTACTTTTTAGGAAATTATCTTCTCAATTATTTTGCGACTCGATCTAAATTAGTTCCATTTGTTGTACAAGCACTATCACAGGTAAAGTGATTAAATTATGTTTTCTTATTTTGATCACTGTGATTTTATACCCACTTCACAGATAATCTAAAGTTCACTGTAAAAAGTGCGAATAACAATGTAATACATCAGCTGATTTTTAGATTATAGTTGAACATTAAACAATTATTCAGCAACATTTAACAGCTATTGATTTTATTAAATTAACTACCAGGACTAAGGTAGAATGAAGAGAGGGTGGTATTATTTCTTAAAGGTACATAATTTCCCTACTCCTAGCCTCTCCACCCCCTGATACCTTTCTTTTGTCTCCTCCATCTCTGTTTCAATTAGTTGAAGTGCACTAGAATTATCAATTTCAAACATCTTTAAAGGAGGCTCAAACTCAGTGTTTGAAATAAGACCAAATAATCAATGCTCAAAATTTGCCTGCACAGTGATTATTTAGTCTTATTTTAAATACAGAACTTGTGTGTTTGTTTAACATTTTCTTTATTTTTATTTTCATACCAGTCAGAAAATAAGTGCTGGACATCACCTGGTAATGTCTGACAGTTACCTTTAGACTTGACGCATTTTAGTTTTATTTATATGATTTATTAATTTTTGTTTAGCTTTTGGTCAAATTGATTAAGTATGGCTGGTTTGATTCAAAAAATGACTCTTGGGTGTTTAGAACTGCCCATAATGACATTAAACAATTTCTACAAGGTTCGATTGACCACTGTATTATCGGTATCAAGCTTCTTGCAGAACTCGTTGCAACCATGAATCAGGTACTTAACTCGTTAGGTCAGCCGTCTTAATATCTAATTATCTGACTTTTTGGTAGATATTTCAACTGATGATTGTCTATTCGAATCTAAAGTATGTAGTTACGTTACCTGTAGTTGTATGTCCATGGTTGTGCTAACCATGAAATAGATGCATTTTAATATGACTAAACATCAGTGCATCTTAAACGGATTGACTCTTTCCAAAGGATCTATATGCATGAAAGAACAAAGACAACTTTTACATAGACTCCTAAATGAGTTTAACCCTAAACGATCTTGCATTTGATTGGTTTCTTCATACCGAAGAAACCAATCAATTGCAAGCTTGTTTAGGGTGAAACTCATTTAGGGATCCATGCATAGGCTGCCAAAGATTAAGATCATCAGGAATACAGTGTTTGAAATAAGAATTAATAATCATTAATAATAGTGATCTTTGAGGATAGCTTCATGATTATACCGAATTAATGTTCAAAAGTCACTCCCCCACAGTGATTATCTTATTTTGAACAAATGCAGTATGTACATATAACCCTCTGATTGCTAGGGTTAAAAATATATTGCAATTGTTATAGAGTGAAGGAACTTTATCTATGTCAAAAAACAGAAAGGTGAGTTTAACTGTTTCACTATTTCACTAAACCCTCTGATTGCTAGGGTTAAAAATATATTGCAATTGTTATAGAGTGAAGAAAATTTATCCTTATCAAAAAACAGAAAGGTGAGTTTCACTGTCTCACTATTTCACTGTTCACCAGGATAACACGGAAGTAAATGGTTTGTGTGCAGAAGAGCAATAAATCCATATTAAATTACTCATACTGAAGAAGCCAATACCCAGAACAATCTTAAAGACATTGTTTTAGCGTCTTTACTGAAGAGTTTATGCCCTGGAAATTTATTGAGATATTTGTGCCTTTTTGTGACGTATATTTTCATTTAAAGAGTAGTGAGTAGCAAAGAGTGATCAAGTAGTCCTGTCAAAATATGTGATTTTGAAGTACACTGTAATACTTCGCTTAAACATCCCCTTCTTTTAAACACGGCCCTTCTTTTAACTCCTCCCCCACAGCTGTGGGAAAAGACTATATTATATGTACATTGTTTTTTGGATCTGTACTAGGAGAATTACTTTAAGTGAAGAAAACGAAAGTTTGTTGATTAAAAAAATTGAAAAATTAGCTATATGCAAAAGTTTATTCTTGCGAAAAATCATGTATACATCATTTGCGAAACTTAGTCCTAATCTTTTATCATAAAACAAATTTCTTGCGGAAATTTGTGTTCTTGAAAAAAATCTTACTTCCTCAATTCACGAAAGTTTATTTGAGCGAAATATTAGGAAATCATCTATTCGCAAAAGTTTATTCCAAATATTTTGTAAATAATTTTTCTTGTGAAAGTTTCTTCTTGCAAAATTTCTTCCTTTAAAGTAGGACCGATATAGAGCAAAATTGCTGTACACACCTTTAACTGTTGGACATCACCGGTGGAGGAATGTTGTTTTAGTATAGTTTGAGCTTTAAAGGGAAACTAACGTTTAAATAAACTTCTCTTCTCACAACTGTTGATAGATAAATAGTTAAATAAATGGCGTAAAGCATCAAACTTAGTGTTCTATTTCAATTCATTAACTCGTGTTTATCCAAAGGGTTTTTAAAAATAGCAACAACAAAAATAAATGTCAACAGTTGGCAAAATAAGTCTCTTTCGCAGGGTTTCTTGCCACTCATTAACTTCAGTAGCAAAATTACAGATGGGAATGTACTTGCAACCAGCGCCTCTTGTCATTTATAGGTGTCAACGCTTCAACAGTGTGCAAACTTCGTCTAAATTTGAACATCCATGTAAATCTTTCTCAAATATTAAGTATTCATACACAGATTAGCACATTACACCAATCTGAAATTTAGTGTAAATAATCAAATAATTACTGTATCCCGCATCTCAAATTTCAAATCCCAGCATTACTATGAATGAACAATTAATTATGAATGGCTTTACCATGCCACTAGAATCGTTTGATGTCAAGAAGTTCTGAGCTCAGCATTGTGTGCACCATCAGAGGATATGCATGAATTCGTTAATTTTATCCTCTTGACCAAACTTCTGAGAATCTTTAAATCATCCAGCGCATGATTTTTCTTCTTCTCTCTATTTTTAGATCTCAGCTTCATTCCGAGATGTGTCACTCTTTGAAATTTTCACATCTGCATTAAATATGATAAAACAGGTATTTCCATCATTTCTATGTGTTTCTATTTATCACAAACCAGGCAGTTGTTTGTAATGTTCAATGTGGTCAATGTTTGCTTTGATAAACTTTTTGGAGGTAGTAAATAAACATATATAATTTTATAGATGACCAATGAGAAAATGGATTTCCAAGAACAACAACAGGTAAATTTTCATTCTGTTACCAATAACTGCTAGAAATCACCTGTGGATAAGGTATTTATCAGCTTTGCAGCCAAAAACTACTCTTTATCTTTAAGCCATCAAAACCTGCTGTGATGTTGTGTTCAAACTGTAAAAAAAAACAATAGATTGTAAAAATTGTTTATCATCAACCAAATTCTTTTTGGATGTTGAAATATCACATGTACTAATATTTAATTTATTACTGTACAAAACGATATACCATTTGAATCATTTAAATAGAAAAAGCTTTACTCGAACAACACTTATCCACAGTGATTGTTTGTTCAAATTTTGAGCATAAATAGTTCATAGTTAGATTGCTTCAAGGAATACTACAGTTTCAAATATGTGCCGTTCAACTGTATGGATGAGTACATTCATATTTAGTGCAAAGCCTAGGAACAAAATAATCCTCCACAACAGCGTTGCTTATCTGCAGTTAGTTGAAAGACTGAAACTTGTGCTATATTCTACCAAATTCTTTATGTAGACAATTCTATTAAATGGCTTGTTGGCATTAGTGAGAGCTTGTTTAGTGTATGATTTTATTGGAACATCCTTTGATGAATCAACTGATGACTTAGGAACAGTTCATGTACCTACTACTTGGAAACAAAGTAAGTCATCTATAATCTTATACATTATTGTATATTCTTGCTTATACATTCTTGCTGTCATTAGAGATCTTTGATATAACGACACAGTGGTCAGAATAAGTGCCAATAATTACAGTCGAGGAGTAATTGTGAGCATAGCTTCAGGCTGCAAAGCTTAAATTAAGAACAAATAAACAGCCACATTATGGCTGAAAGATTTCTGCTGTAGTGTAACAAAATAGTAAAATGTCCATTACATTCAGCCTGTATAAAGAGGGTTCTTTCACAAAGAGTTGTCTAATAATTAAGAAAACATTTTGGAGGAGATACTTTGAGTTGTAGCCTGATGCTAATACTCAAAAAGCATTCCACTACGCTGATAATTTGTTCTAGGACCTGATGTTGGTGCTCCTATTCGTTCACTAAAGGTACAATACACCCACAATCAATTCAACTTTAAAACAGATTTAACTAACTCATATTATATACGATACATTACAGTATGCCAGAAACTAGTTTTGGTTGAAAAATCAAAATGGATTAGGGATCGAAAGAAAAGAGAATAGTCACTGTGTAGAAATATTTTTGAGCATAGCTTCAGGCTTTATAGCCTCTGCAGTAATTATTTACTCTTATTTCGACCACTGTAGTTATTATAACTGAATAATAACTTTAAAGCTGACAATTCGTTTCATTTCATTGACTTCATCGCAGTGCGAGTTCCGTTCTCAATGAATGTGCCATGAAGATATATATCCATGAATGTATCTGTGAAGATACATATCCATGTCTCTCAAATCTTAAGGTTACAGATAGATTTTGCTGGTTGGATTATGTCAGTACGTTAAAACTTTTTCATCTTAAATTTAGCATTCCTTGACTTCACGCACCTTCATCTCTTTGTGGATTTATACTTGGCTGTACCATTGGAAATGTCATCTATGGTATGATAATATATGAACTTTGTCGTCTAATCCAACTCACTCGAAATAAGAGCAAATAATCACTGTGGAGGATCTAAAAAGATTGAAGCAATGATCACTCCTCCTCCACAGTCATTATTTACTCTTGCTTTGAGCACTGACTATTCTTGAATTTGAATTTTCTAATTTGGAAAATGCTGATTGATCCTGCAACAATCTGAAAGAAATGAATCTGATTACTCGACATCTTGCTGTTTATAAATGTTTACCGATATCTGTAATTTAACTTAATTTTTTAGCCATTATCATGTTTTGTACAACTTGCTTCAGTGAGAAGGTCGTTGTTTGATAGTACAGAGAGAGCAAAATATCTACAAGAACTGATGAATGGTGTGAAAAAAATACTTGAAAATTCATCGGTAGGTATTTCACTTAACATGGGATAGTATATAAATATGTTTAGGAGTCAAAGTGATACCATGTTGTGAACATTGTATCTGCATTTTGTAATTTGAAGATTCCACAAATAGATTTTCTTATTTTTAATCTATAAAATATTTATTTTTGGGAGTACATAAAATAAGATCAAATAATTGCTGTGAGGGAGCCTGAAAATAAAGCCTATTAAGCCTGAAGCTATGCTCAAAAATCTGTTTCGTGCAAGAGTTCTTGTATTAACCCCTGAGAGCGTATTGCTGAAATATTGTTAATTAGTCAGTGCAGTGTTTTAAATAAGTGCAAATAATCACTATGGAGAAGGGCTTTTTGAGCATAGCTTCAGACTTTGTAACTAGAAGCTATGCTTGAAAGTCACTCCTCCACATGGAATATCCTCTTTTATTTCACACACTGCACACAAAGTTTATAAATTCTGTTAATTTATTTAGAAATTAGAAAATGGAGATAACTATCATGAATTCTGTCGTTTGCTCTCAAGAATTAAAGTAAATTATCAAGTTGGTGAAATAATTAAAACTGATGATTATAAGGAGGTCATGGAAATGATTACAAAATTCACTGTTACAAGTCTAAGGGTATGCACATTATTTTGCGTTATTGCAAATAAACTTATGGGCTCTCTTTACCCTTATACTTGTTATACAAAGGATCCCAACAAAGTTGTATTGAACATAATGTTATTTTATATCAAAGGATGGATGTTCCTCTACAAATTTGTTTGGCTGTTTGAACATTGGAATATTAATAAAATGTCGTATTGTACCATTCAAATCTCAAAATATAACCCTCCATTAAGGTGAACTTCTGGGCTGAAGCAAGATATATGCCAAGAATTTTTTTGCTACAAAATTATATTTTGATTTCCATGTGATGAATCTTAAGGCAAAGTTAAAAATATAATGCAATCTCATCAAAGTGCAATATTTTGCTGTCAAATCAAACCAAGCCAAACTGCATAATGCCCAGATATATTTCACCAGCGAATTTGCTTCTTGGAAATCCATCTTTATGTGTGTATGTGGTTGTTGCAATGGCTATTGCGGATCCTATTAGAGCTCTCTATTCAAACCTGTATTCTATCAATCTTTTAGGTTTTACAATTTGCACCAAATAGTTTATTTTATTTATTAAACATGTGGCAAAAAATGGTGTCATCTTGTCCATTTCTTCGTGCAACTGATGTCCATCTACTTGAACAATTCACTCCACAGGTACAGTTTAAAATTCAGTAGTCGATATAAGTGCAAATAATCACTTAAAAGGAGAGATTTTTAAGCATAGCTTCGGTCTTTTGAGCTTTGCTCTAATATCACTTATCTATAATAATGTTTTGCTCTTATTTCAACTACTGATATTTATTGTGTAAATAACTTCCACTATCTAATAAAATAACAATTTGTACCTTACTTTTTAAACAAAAAAACTAATTTCATTTAGATAACAGAAGCGTACATTACATCAAGACTAGAATCTGTCAAAGATATTTTACAGTAAGTTTTGTTAAATGCTATTTGAATGTTGATAAATGTTTACTTCTTGTGTAATACTTTGTCATCTAAGCTATTATAACTTGTTTGTGCCATCCCATACATAAATTTAGACCAAGTAAGGAATTTTGAGCATAAGCTATTCTCAAAAATCCCTCCACAACAATGATCATTGATGCTAGTTAGGCGTATTTTAGCCATTGATGGTGATATTTACATTGTTAGAATGAATGAATCGAGTCTGATAGTTATATACTTGGGAACACATTTGCTTTCTTAGGAATGGTCATGATGATCCTTTAGATGATAAATCAACACTTCATCAACAACTTGATCAGGTATCATATTTGTGTTTGTTGAAACTTTTCACCTAGTTAAAATGTTTTCCATACAGTATACATTATGGTAAGAATTTCATCTAAGTCTATAAATGGAAATGCCAGTATGAGATTGCCTAATGACATAATGATGATGATTATCATACATACATTACAATTAAAAGAGAAGCGAAAAATATATTTTACAAAAAAACAGATGGTATAAAACTTGGCCCATACAAGATATCCATGTAAACGAAACTGATTTACAAACTGGTTTGATTTTCATGTAGGGAGAAACTCATTTAGGGTTCATGCAAACGCTGCCTAATTATGATACATTCTAATCTTTTTCAGATATCATTATGAAACCTATTTAGGGTGTGTAGTCTTACAACAACCTCGTTCCGAGGGCTTCTTGCCTTTTTGAACGCGGAAGAGCTGGTCTTACAAAGCTCCTCTTAACTCTATACAAACTTCCTGAAATTTCTAATACTGCAGCATGCTTTCATCAAAAGTTATAGAGGGATCCCCGGTCTTACAGAGCCCTAAGAGGCCTGGCCTGAATAGGGTTAAGCTCAATCACTATTCATCAAGAAAATAAATAGAATTATCACCTTCGGTGATAAGGTAAAATAAATTTCACATTGAAAAACTAACGTTGCATTGACGCCAACAACGATTTTAACTGTCTCTGTACGTGAAAATACACTGTAACTTTAGATGCTTCCTTCTAGATATCTACCATAGCTAGATGTGAATACCCTAAATCGTGTGGTTTACTGATGCAAGTATTTGATCGATCAGCACAAGCATATCAAGATGTTATTGGAACAGCTACATCACAAATACATGAAGGTAGTTTACTTGAAATAAGAGCAGAGAATCATGGAGGAGTGATATTTGTTAGCATAATTACTTACTGTTTGATTCTAGTAAGGAATAAATTGCTCCATTACAAATTGGCATGATCCCCTTCCTCATAATTTTCTATTTGACATTATTTTAACTTTTTTCAGGTTCTTTAATTCTACTGGATATCTTTGAGATGCTCCCTAAAAGTTTGTTTAGAGCATTTTTCTTCAAGAGTGTTTTTTGAATTTCTCGACTGTATATAATACTCTTGGGGAATATTATGATTATATCGGGCATGGTTGACAAATTATTTTGCTGTTTAATATGAGGCTACTTCGTATGAACAAGCAAGAAAAAAACTAGCCCATCTTGCAAAGCTACTACTTTAATGACAAAAACATTGGTGGTAATTATGATTTCGAAGCAAGTCTGCAAATATGTATGTCTCTAAACCTGATCATGTCGGAAATCATCTGTGAAGGAGTGTTTATTAATATAGTTTTGTGCTTTGTGAAAAACACTCCTCTGCAGATGACATCCGGTGGTTATTATAGGTCTTGTAGGGTGTGTAAACTTCATTACTTGTGTCATTGTAAATTCCGTTAGCCCTACTTGTGAAAGGTTACACCATCGCTTCAGCATAACTTAAAGCAATGCTAAAAAATCACTCCTCCAAGGTGGATTATCATTTCAGGTCAATTAACATGGCTTGTATATATAATTGGTTATTGCATTGGAAGTCGTGTGTCATTTTCTTCTACTGATGAACACGATAGACTAGATGGTGAACTTTGTTCAAGGTAAGTAGTTTTCAGAACTCATCTGCAAAAGTTACCGATTTTCTTCTAGTAAGAGCTCTTAACCTTGAACTTAACTGTAAGTAGAGTAATAAATAAGTTTCTAAGCACTCAGCACAATGGGCGTTTTGTGAACAAAAGAGTATAGAGACATCAAAATGCTGAACAGCCTGTCTATGATCACAGGCTCTCATACATTTATATCATATATTTTTGTGTGCCTACAGTTAATTCGATTGTTTGCAAAGTAAGTCTCAGTAGACAGTATTTTAATTTTGATTGGTTGTGAATAAATTAATACTGTACTGTAAACACTATAAAAAGCCTGGGAAGTCGCTCATCACTTGGCTATATACTTTTCAATGGTCGAAATAAGGGTAAATAATCACTGTGCGGAAGAGTGATTTTTGAGCATAGTTTCATGCTACCAAACCTGAAGCTATGCTAAAAATCCCTCTTCCGCAGAGATTAATTAGTTACTCTTACTTCGAGCACTGCTTTTAACTTTGTTATTTTAAATAATGATATCTTTTCTAATATTTTGAAATGTTACTTATTACAGAGTGCTACAATTGATGAACTTAACTGACATGAAACTTCCACATATTACCTCACAAAAGTTAGAGCTGGCTCTACTTACATTTTTTGAACAATTTAAAAAGATATATATTGGTGACCAAATAAACAAATCTTCCAAGGTATATTCTCTCAAATGTTACCCTTGCTTGCAACTCACCATATTGCCTCGTTTAAGGGACACACTCACAAGTAACTGCCCTCTTCACATTTAGTTATCATTTATCAAAATGTAAGAACACATGATTTTACCTCGATTTATGATTTTTTTCCTAGATCCTCCGAACAAGTAATTGCTATTCTCACAGCAGATAGACATGTATAATTCCATATACAAGCTATATTAATATATATGTCATTATAGTCTTTCACACTTACTTTGTTCACATCTTATATCAGAATAGTGCACTATCCTATTTTCAAACAAGCATCCTACAAACTTTTCTAGTTTACATCATGTCAGAATATTCTACTGCTCCATTTTCCAAATAACATTCTCTCTGCAAATTCTTGTAATCCACAACTAAGCTTAAGATAAGAACAAATAACCACCATGAAGTCATTCTTAAGCATCACTTCAAGTTATAACTCATCTTACTAATTTTAGGTTTATCAGGTTGTGTCTGAACACCTTGGAATTCCTGACGAAACAGCTATGTTGGGCTTATTTACAAGAAAAATGTATGTTCTTGTTTCTAATTCTTCTTGTGACATTAAGCAAAAAAACAAATTGTTTCATTAGATTAAAAGTCCAGTGGAGCATTGCTCCTCAATTAAGAATGTATAATCAATGTGGAGGAGTGCGTAGCTTGCATGGACTATATTCGTATGAAGATATACTCAGAAATCCTTCCTCCACAGTGATAATTTGTTTATTTATCACTAATTACTTTTACTTTCTAGAATCACAAATATGAAGTATTGGTCACAGAGTGAAAAAATAATAAACGCAACATTACTTCTCCTTAATGATCTTTCAATGGGTTATAGTAGCGTGAGAAAGTTAGTCAAGTTAGAAGCTATACAATTTCTACTAAACAGTCATACACCAGAACATTTCCCATTTTTGGGTACACAAGCAAATTCGGTTACAAAGTGCAGGTCGCTTTTTTATACTGCCTTGGGTAGGTTTTTATTGGTGGATACTGGAGATGAAGAGGAACGGTTCAAAATATTCATAATGCCTCTCACAGGTAAAAACAGTTAAAGTAAGAGCAAGTAACCACTGTGGAAGAGGGTTTTTCTAGCATAGCTTCGGGCTAGAAAGGCTAAATATCACTCATCCACTGTGAATATTTTGTTCTTATTTTAAGCACTGGGTTTCTTTCATGGTTAGTTTTTGTAGACAAGCCTGATACCATCTGTAGAGGAGTGTTTTTTAGTAGTAAATGCAGATTTCCACTTAAGAATTAAAGCGCAAAAAAGTTAGTAGAGAAATGAACTTTCAATGTAGATAGCAAAACAAGCATAACCAATAAGATCACAGAAAAGTCATTTCTCTGCGAATTCTTTTGCGTAAATTCTTGAGTAGAAATCCACCTTAAGCCAAAAACTAGACTAAAACACTCCTCCCAAGGGGATGTCATGCAGTTATATTTCAAGCGCATTATGACTTTATGTTTATTTTTAGCTGCTTTAGAGAACTTATCTTCTCGTATTAATCCAACAAATGCTGCAACTTATTCTTCTAATGACACAAAGGTATATATTTATTCTCATTTTCTGTCTTTTCTTGTACACTATTGTAATTCAAGGGTTTTGTAAAATTAATTCCTGCGATTGAGAATTGTTTGAAAAAAATTGGACTAGTTGATTCAGACTTAAGAAAAGTAAATGATTTAATTTTTATTTTATCGAGATTATAACAACGGAAGTAACATTTGCAATATTATTGTAACAAATATTTATTGTTGCAGAATAAACTTACAATATTTGCAATTTTGGATGATTAAATATTGCAAAATTTCATGTACCGTAATGCCTTGATCTTTTTTTTAAGGGGGCACCTATTCAAGGGGGAGAGGTGCTTAATTCAAATGCAACATTTTCACCTTTAACCAATTTTATATTACCGTATTTTCTCGATTAAGCACCCCAGGGCGCTTATTTATTTAGACAGTTTTAGGGGGTGGGGCGCTTATTCGAGGGGGTGCTCATTTAATTTTTTTTAGAAAATTAAAAAGGAAAAACATAACTAAATGAATGAATGTAATACAGATACGTGTTGTTACGTATTACCAGTTGTCGTACAAATTTCATATAGAGCGAGAAATAAATTGCAGAAACTCTAAGAACTTAAAAAAAGCATCTGAGCCATACACTCACATGAATATACATGTATTAGAATTTAAAACAGAAACGAAAGTTTGTTTATATTTATAAGTTTTTTTTTTTGAGAAGAGGGGGGCGCTTATTTAATATATTTCTAGTTAAGGAGATTCAAGGGGTGAGGGACGCTTAATTGAGGAAATACGGTATGCACTAAATGATGACATATAAAAATAAACGTCAAACAACTTCATCTTCATCGAGCAGGAAAACTTTAATAGAATTGGTAGAAGTATCAGAATTTAATTAATATGAAAAGTAGATAGATTGAAATTGCAAGATTGATTAATGTTGTAAAATATTTGGATAAGCGTGTGGGCATTATTTATTTTGTCACATTTTAAAAGGGAGGGGAGGGGACGCTTATTTAAGGGATAATAATACAGCTTTATAAGTGGAAGGGGTGTTAATTCGATGGGGAAGGGGGCACTTAATCAAGGCATTTCGGTGTACCGTATAGCAGGCAATTTGATGAAAAAGAACAAAAAAAACCTGAAGCTAACCTAACCTAATAGTCCTCCACAGTGCTTATTTTAAGCACCGCATAACAACTTATTTCTTGTTTATTTATCCCATATAATTGTTAATTTGGTATTCTTTCTTAGTACACAACAACCCTGGGAAGACCTGTCAGACTCCTCCATGTGCGATATTTAATGGGTATTTTCGTACTTGCTCAGTAGAACTTTAAGGGATGATTAAAATAGCTAACTGCTGGTCATCACTGGGAAGGAGAGAAATTACTCCTCCTTAGTGATGACTAGTAGTTATTTTAACCCCTGAGGTAGAGTGCTGACGAAATTCTTACTTCCTATTTTAGCATTTGATAATTGGTCTGTGTAGAGATTTAAAAGGGCTGGCACTAGCATTCAATACAAGAAGCAGTTTTCAATTATTCTTTGAGTGGTTATATCCAAAGTACACACAACTTTTGCAACGAGTATTAGAAGTATCTTATCATGATCCAGAGATAGCAAATTGTGTCTTAAAGTTAATGTGTGAAATGACACAAAATCGTTCACAAAGATTACAATTTGATATAATGGTAGCAAATGGTGTTTTGTTGTTTCGAGAAATTAGCAAAACACTTGTTACCTATGGTAAGTTCTGTGTAATATCCTCAAGCCTGAAAATAACTGCATCACCTGTGTTTTATACTACAGACTACTAAGACCCTTCTTTACATGTTATCTTTAAGTTCTGCATGTGAAGCAAAAGTTACATCTCACAGTATTATTTCTGAAGCATATTGTGATGATTTAGTAGTTATATATAAAAAATGTTTTGTTTATCTCTAGGTACTGGAATTCTTGCACTAACAAATGTACGAAGTGATCAGTTATATAATATAAAGTATCCTTTTTCTGTCTTGTCACATTTAATAGTAGGAACAGGACATCTAATAAACCTATTCACAAGTACATGAAAACGAGGTGTTGGCTACTCAAAGTAGAACTTGATGCAACGCAATAACTTCCTTTTTGTGCACTGCAGTGTGAATAGGTGAATAGATGTTTTTTTAAGGTTAATTATAACCATAGCCATTTCTACCAATGGAATGCATTATTTTGGCTTTCGCAGCGAATTTTCCACCTAAAAATAACACATCACGTGCTTTACTTTGCAGTTTTTTATCAGATCTTGCATCCTCCTCAAATTTGGTAATGCAGATTTCTAAAAGATGTTCAAATTTCTGGACCTCTACTGTATAAATGTTTGCATAAAATAAGGCATCTAAAAATTTGAAAGATTTTTAATATCAATAATAACGATATTAGTAACAATAACAATACTTACCCATAGCTACTAACAGTTTATGAAGGCAATACTTAACATGATTAGTAATCATATTTAGTTGTTTCTCATATCTTAACAAAAAGTATATCACAAGAAAAATAGAACCTGTCTTGTAACCGTGGTCGAAATGAGAGCAAATAACCACTGTAGAGAAGTGCTACAAAGTCTGATGCTATACGCACACAAAATCCCTCCTCCATGGTGATTATTTGCTCTTATTTCGACCATTGCTGTAAACTTGCAGCCATGTTGTTTTTTCTTAACATACAACCAATCAGATTAAAAGGGATATCGATTTGTTTTGAAATGTTAAAAGCAGCATTATCTGGTGGCTATGTTAACTTTGGTGTTTTAAGATTATATGGAGATGATGCTCTTGATAATGCTATTCGTATTTTTGTTAAGTTATTAGAATCAGTAGAACAGAGAGATATTATGGTAAGTGATTGTTATAGGAACTCAAAAATAAAATTTACAGAGAAGAGTGCTAAGTCAACGATCTCGCAATTGATTGGTTTCTTCGATTCTGAAAAAGTGTAGCAGCACGAAGTTATGTCGCTCTGACATTGTAATTTTTTGTTTTTATTTTTATGTACTGAGCTATGCTCTTACTTCTAGTACTCATCTATTTTAGTGGGATTCACCAGGATTTGAAATAAGTGTTATACTAGAAAAGTAGAAGCTTCTGATAGATCCAACAAAGTACGTCAGATATTGTATAGGCTTGCTGACGAAAATTGTGAGCTACCAATTGTAAAGTAAAAAAGTTCCTTCAACCAAAATAATGTATATTTCATGTCTTTTTTACATGCACATTTAAATTTTTAACGGAAATGTATACCCCTTGCAAGAATGATTGTATCGCACTTCAAAAGATGTATATTCCTTTTTATCATAATTTGAATAGCTTGATAAGCTGAACACGATAAACGATTCATATTTTTCTTCTGTTTTAGGATTATCCAAAATTGAGCAAAAGTTATTATACGTTAACAGAAGTAATAGTTGAACATCATATAGATCAAGTTTGTAATCTAGACCCACAAGTAAGTTACAACAAATCATCCAATCATATTTTACCGTAAGTTTCGAACCTTGTAGAGTCTCATGATTAGGCTCTTATTGGAAGTAGCTGCTAGTCACTTGAAGGATTTTACTTTCAACTCTTCTGTGCAGTTACATATTTGAGTTTCGTTTCACTCCATCTTAGTTTGCACACAGTGTAACTTTCTTCATAACCTTTATTTTATCCGTTCCTTTGTAGGTATTTTTGTATGTAATATCAACTGTTTCTGAAGGATTGACAGCTTTAGGTATGTGCTTTCAAGATTATAATAAACCTCAATCCCAGGGCTTTTCTCAAATCAATGAGTTCATAGATATGATAGAAGAAGCTGGGAACGAGGTTGAGTTGTTGCTGTGATTGCTCTAACCTACTTTTAGTGTACTTTTTCTGTTCTTTTGTTATCTGTCTATTTGATTATTTCTTTGTTACAATACACAATAAAAGACATGCTGTTTCTGTATTGGGGGTCTCATCTGGTTTGATACCAGTTTTTGTTAAATCAGTTGGAGATTTTCTTGTTATATTTTATCAAGCTCAAGATTTTATCAAAGATCGTTATTAATTCTTAAGGGTCATAAATAACTGGAAATTATTCATCTTTTAGACTTAGGTATTTCAACAGGATGTTGTGCAGCATTAGATCACATAGTAACCTACTTATTTTCAAATTGGCAAAAAGCCTCAAAAAGTGGCAACCCAATGAAAGACGTTGATCAACATCCAGCCATGAAAATATTAGAATTAAGACCTGAAATATTTCAACAGGTATGATCCTAATATCTCTGGAGAAAACCGCTGAATCAGTGATCTGACATTTGATTGGTTCTTCGTAACGAATTCTCCATACTAATTTCAAAACAGTGTTCTCAGTCAAGTCAAATCAGAAAATTGAAAACAAGTTAGCTACATAGGATTAAAATAGTGAAAGAGTCATGTCGCGACGTGTTTAGCGACGTTGAATGAGTTTCAGCGAAAATTAAACTAAAATAGCTCCCTACACAGGAGGGTGTACCCTGCACCGGAAGGGTGTTATTTCAACAAGATTGCAATGGATGCGATACCAATCCATTGCAAGATCATTGACTCAGTACTCTTCTCTGTATATCTTCGATATCCTCAAATATAAGTTGGCAGGATGGGGATGGAATCTGTGCAAATGGTATTTTATATTAACGAACTTTTTAATGATCAGTGCTAGAAATAAGTTGAAAGATCGTTGGTGTTTATCCTGGGTGAGAATGAATCCTGACATGTTTTGAATGCTCGATTATTTATAAAAATATTGTGATGTTTTTAGATGCTTGCAACCGTTATAAATATCGTCATGTTCGAAGATTGCAGAAACATGGTAAGTATTTCTTGCCAAAAATCATGGCTGCTCGACTAAAATGTCCTCTTTTGAAAGCGTTGAAATGTTTTAATAATTTACTTGTTTTCGCAAACATCAATGCGAATATATGCAGTAAGATAATAATCGTTGTGGAGGAGTGTTATTTGAGCATAGCTTCAGGCTACATAGATACCTCCTCCACAGTGATTATTTGCTCTTATTTTAACCATTAGTATGTGCTGCATTAAGTTTGTAAAATTGATGTGTTCTCATATTTTTTGTGTTTTTTTTATAGTGGTCAATGTCAAGACCTTTACTTGGTTTAATATTACTTAATGAAAAGGTAAAACTGAAGTATTAAACTATAACATCTCTGTGGAAGGGACCAAGTAAATAATTCGAAATGTGTATGAGTTGCCGCTAACCAATGTCATCCAACTTTCATTTCCTCTATGTTTCTCAATCCTCAAAACAATAATGTCTACGAAAAAGGGTGATATCGTTGACTCGGTATTCTTCCCCACAGAAACTATTTACGCTTATTTGTTAACCATGTACTTGGATTTATTATGGACATACATTTTTATAAAAGTAGTTTTATGAAAGTAGAAATTTATGTAAACGCCGTAAATCTTCTATTTAACGCCCTTTTCTTTTAACGCCTTCTTTAATAAACGCATTCTCTGAAATTATATTTCGCAACTACCTTACATTAGCAAAACATATTTTATTTCAGAGGGGGGAGGGCGTTAATTGAAGGATATATATTTCAGGAAGAAGACATGTTGATTAGAAAAAAAGGGTGGAAAAATATTTGTGATCTGTTATC
Organism: Neoturris breviconis; assembly: GCA_032360805.1. Lineage (NCBI taxonomy): Eukaryota > Metazoa > Cnidaria > Hydrozoa > Anthoathecata > Pandeidae > Neoturris > Neoturris breviconis. Next base: position 5,177 of record JAULBZ010001077.1, on the reverse strand, counting down.
TTTTATACATCAAATATTTTAAGCTTAATAAAAGTCTCCTTCTTGAACGCCTTCTAAAACTCGAAAAATTAAATTGACGCCCTGGGCATTTATCAGAAGATTTACGTTACTTCTCTTTTGTTTTCAGTTTTTCACAGTGTTAGAAGAACGCATAACACAGTTACAAGCAACAACTACTAAACAACAAACCATGGCAACCAATTTTCGTGAGTTAATGGAAGATGTAGAAAGATCTCTGAGTACTAAGAATAGGGATAGGTACGTGTACTAGCTAGTCGTATTAAAAATCAACAATATTGCCCTCTTCCAAATACTTGCTCGTTCGTTTGAGACAATCTGATCTAGCTGCTGTTGTAGACTAATATTTTAAATTTACTGGTGTCTATATCGTGCTTAAAATAAGAGTAAATATAACCACTGTGGAGGAGAGATGCACGATATTAGATCTACGTTGAAACCATATCTAAGCGACGTCGCTACAATGAGTTGTGTCTAGAATACATTTTTCAAATTTATGGAGATTATGTTTACCGTTATTTCGTCGTTATACCTCGTTCCCAGTGCTTCTTAGATTTAGACATCATAAGAGAAGATCGCCAAGTTCCTCATGATCATTGTTTTTAGCCAGCTTAAAGGAGATATTATCGTTGATCAGTTAATATTTAGCATATATATTGTTTCGTATTCTAGGTTTACGCAGAATTTGTCAACATTCCGAAGTAATGTGAAAACGTTAATTGGAGTACTTGCTTCTCAGTCCTTACCGATCCTTGAAATCATGGGATTTACTATGTAAACTAGACTTGTGAAACTTGATTGTATGGATATGGTAGATGTAGCTATGGTTACGAGGAACGTCCAACCTTCGGATGTTTCGACCTATGAATTGACAGGAATAAAATGTACACGATTCTAAAGAACAATTGTACAGTAGAAATAGCCTGGATTCCAAGCACTTTATTCACTGTTTTATACCATTAGATGAGAAAATGTAGACAGATGCAACAGATAACTTTTGACTGTTTTCCACTTCAGAAGATTTTCCGCGGAACGCAAAACACGCACGCGAAGAAACAAATTATAGACATTAATTCCATTGGTAGAAATTGAGTATCTCTAATTTCTTTCTACGCATGAGCATTTTCCGTTCCGCGGAAAATTTTCTGAAGTAGAGAACAGCGTTTAGACGTCCGCTGTTATTGTTATGTTTATATAAAGATACAAATATTTGACACTATTTTACATTCTTCGTATTCAGGGCTCTGTGGACAACGAAATGGTACACAGAATATAGGAACTCGTGAAATAACCAGTGGTCGAGTAAATAATCATTGTGTAGAAGATATTTTTGAGCATAGCCACTGTGATGCTAGTCAAAATATTAGCGAAAATGAAGCTTTGCATGTTATCCGTAATTTTGTTCGGTTTAAGAGCTTCAAATGTCGTCACGAATTGGTCCCAATTGCCAAAATAACAGGTCCTGCCAGATCTACCATCTTGGTCATTGATATTATGGAAAATGATATGAAAATAAATTCGAAATTTCAACTTTGACAAAAAGCAATAAATTTTGATCAGCAAGACAAATGGCACAAAAATTCGAATATATTCCAAGAGCCTGGGTACTAGACTGTTCGGAACAGCATAATTTGTCGAGTTTGCAAAGAGACCACCAAAGATCCTTAGGATAAACTCTAGGGACTTCTCGTGGTCGTATTCCGCAATTATGTCCTTGTGGCGTGTATTATTCGTAAAAATTCGTAAAAAAGTTAGCCTAGGAAGGCTGATATTTAAATTTTAGCGCGAAACTGCAAAATCCGGGAGCTTACGGCGGTAATGCGTTCAGGAGAATTATTTTCATTCTCTTTTTTTAGCAAACTACTTAGATTGTAGTTGCTGCGACTATAAATAAAAGCCTGAAATTTCAACATCGTAACCAAGGCGCCATGTAAAAAGACCAAAGAGAAGCTCTGTGAATGAGGTTGTTATGAGATAGCTAGTAATTACATGTAAATATCTCCCCTACGAAAAAGGGTACAACCAGGTGTACAACTCAATAGCAGCAAACTATCACTGTGGAGGAGAGATTTTTTGGGTGCAGCTTCAGGCTTTATAGCCTGAGCTTTGCTAAAATGCATTTCTTCTGCACAGTACTCATTTGCTCTTATTTCGAGCACTAATCGTAAATAGACAATCTATTTGAGGAACATATCCTAATAAAGGTGATCTTATTTTCTCTGGCAAATAATTTTAAATGACCACGCGGACTGTCGAATTATAAGGATTTTTCTTTTGTTGGGCATATTCAATTGAAATTAGATAAGTTTTTCGGCTTGCGATTTTCATAAATCGACTATGACGTCATAGGGCGTGGCCGATTTAAAAATCATTTTCCAGAACTAAATATTTTTGACAATCTGTAATCTTCACCGCTTCACCATTCAAGTCTGGATATAATTGCCTGTGGAGGTGTTTTTTAACTGAGAACTAGAAAGCCAAATCGGCTTGAAAAATCACACTAACCTGTTGGAAAATAATGATAATATAAATGCATATTCTACGAACAACGAAAGTTTTGCACAAAAAGAAAACAGCAAGAATACCCAATTACTATAATTGCTATTATAATAAGCGTCCACACTTTGTTTCAACTTTTCAATGAACACCAAAGTACAAAGTAGAATGTTTTCTTTTATTGCTGGACAATTCGTTTATTTTAAAAATATTTTTGAGATAACCAACAGCAACTATGTAAACCGCAGTAGATCCTTTCATATGGGGTCATCATGATGAAGGTTTTTTATTTTATTAACAGTCAAAAAGTCATTATTTTTAAAAGCACGATCCCTACTGTATATATATATATATAGTGAAGATAGCACATCTGTCACATTGTGCATACACGGAAAAAGAAAAAAAAAGTTTTATTTTTTATTTGGTTTTTTGATTTTTATATCTATGGCATTAGGTACCTAAAATTATATTCGTCTTTATCTCTAAGTTTTCTGTCTATTCATTAGCCGTGACCTCAATTGGAAAGGTACTAAATATTAAACAACCCCCATGCAACTTTTACTACTCAGATATTCTAAAATTTAGTGAAAAATATTAGAGTCGGATATTATCCACATGTCAGGAGCGTCATTAAAAGAAACAACAAGTATAACTTGATTCAAAGTTGTTTTGTTTTTTGTGACACGAACAGAGTCGAGGTGACCGAGTGGTTATGGCGTTTGACTTGAAATCAAATGGGATATTCCCGCGTAGGTTCGAATCCTACTCGTAGCGTTGTTATTTCTATCAAGATTAACCAGACTTAAAAAGATTCAGCAGAAATGTTTGAATTGGAGTTGTTGCTGTTATTTGTGTCTGTTATTTATGCAATCAAATTTAGTTCTAAGTTGATTCATTAAAATCAGTCAAGTAAAAGAAAGATGGCATTAAATATTTTTGAATCCATTTCTTTCTTTCTTTTTCTTGACTCTGATTTTAATGAATCAGCTGAGTCTCCCCTACTGAATGATAGCTGAGTCAGCAATACTCGCTAGGAGGTACTTGCTTGACCGTATCATTGCTAAATTTACATCGGATTGACAAGAGAACAAACATAAGAAAGGACGAAATTGATTTAGAATCTCTAAATGTTAACGTCTCTAAACGTTCTATCATTTATACGATAAGATAATTCTGGGGACTTCTGTGGATTCAATATAGGCCAATACAGGAAAATAGAGAAATAACCAGATTCAGAACCGTTTTAAGCACCAATAAATGATAGAAGGATAACAAAATCAACAATGATGTATCTCAAGTAAACAAAAAATTAAAAAGTATGGACTAAAAACCAGAAATTTATAGAGGAACATAAAGTAGTAGTAGAGCTTCAACATTTCAATATACAAAACTTATGAATTGTACCAGTAGTAAAGACAAAAAGAGAAGGCTCATCACGTCCGTGATGCGACCAAAACGAATAGTTAGCAAATAGTTAGCAAATCCAATAAATTGTTTCAGTAAGCAAATGCTGGACCTTGCATGAGTGGGAATGTCGGATACAAGGAAATATTGTTGCTTATAGTGGAAAAAGTATAAACTCAACAAGACTCTTTACCTTTGCTCCTTGATAAAAAATAATTAGGATTTGCAAAGGTGACGGCGCATCTATTAAAAATTAATGACAATATACAATGTAAACAAAGAACAAATTAGCACTTAGTTTGTTATGGTTTGATTCTTTTGTTTTTCTCAACATCATGTGATTCAGTTTTAGCGGAATATTTCTTTATAGTTTTCCTTACAAAACCAAGTGCAAGATAATACATAATCATAAATAGCAAATGCAATACCACTAATATACAATAATCTGCTGTATCTACATACCAAGTTAACTTGTATACTATAATTAGAAACGATAAACAACATAACAAATTAGCTTTCAACAAAACATCCAGAAACACACATATGGTTTCTATTTCATTTTCTATTGCAGTGTTCAATGCTGGTGAAATTTGCTTGATGCATATCGATATTGCCTTGACTAACGGCAGCAAGAAACACCCAAACAATATCAAAATGTCTAGTACAATATGTAACCTTTCTATGACAAATCCCAACTCGGCCGGTGTCATGACAGCAGATATGTTCAGGTTAATAGTAGAATCTAAAAGATTAATGAATGATTATAGTCGGAGATACAGTTAACTCAATTTTACTGGATATAGACAATGAGAATGCATTTTGGCTTGAAATTTGAAAAAATACCTTAATTTCAAAAAACAAGTTATTTGCACTGAAACAACTAAATCGAAAAAAATGTTTTTCTCGCATTTCCAAGACTGCAAATTAGTTATAATATATTGCACGAGGACAGGCGTGGCCAAAATTACACTTTAGACTTTCTACATTTTGCTGGAAAAGGTCTAAAAAAAAGAAATCAATGAAAATACATTTTGGCTTGAAATTCGAAAAAATAACTTAATTTCAAAAAACACGTTATTTTCACTGAAACAACTAAACTCTAAAAAAAAGAGTTTTTTTTCGCATTTTCAAGACTGCAAATTAGTTATGCTGCAAATCGTCTAAAAAAAAAGAAATCAATGGAAATGCATTTTGGCTTGAAATTCGAAAAAAAAACTTAAATTCAAAAAACACGTTATTTTCACTGAAACAACTAAACT
>JAULBZ010001076.1:0-24343 GCA_032360805.1 Neoturris breviconis | reverse complement strand
CGTTCTGTGAACGTTGTTCTAACGTTATTTTGTTGACTTTGAACAGGTTTTTGCCGGCCTGGGCATGACCATCCAATGTTCTTATCTCTTCGCCATGGATACACATCCAGTGGGCACCAATTGATCAAACGACGTCCAAACCAAATCGCGAACGTCCAATCGCCGACGTCGTTCGACTATAGAGTAACGGCGGAGAATGGACCCATTCATAAATATAAATATAATGACGTCATTTTGGTATTTGATTTCTGTAAGATGTGAATATTCGAATTCCTCATCGAAATATTAACGCCCCATTCACACCAAGTAAACTAGGTTATATTAAAACTTAATTTGGCTGTAGGTACCATTCACATCAAGTGAGTAAATATAGTTCTCGAAGAAGAATTTTTAAAGATTTAATAATCAACGATTCAAAGTTTCTCAGAATTTTAGATTATTTTATAATCGTCAATTTCGCAACTTCATTAATAAAAACCTGAATGGGAGGCACAGGGAGGTGTTCTGTGAAACAGGTGTTCTTATTCTCTAGCTGACGTCTATTTCGGGATTATTATTAGTATAATAATGTGTGTATTTCAGAACACCTCTTTTCCCCAGCTGACAACAGGAATGTCTATCCTAGAACAGATCCCATTTCCAGCTTGAGAAATTTTATTAGGAGCTATTTTTCCCCAGCTGAGACGACATCTCAGAGCAGTTCATATTTCCAGTCAGAGCTTTTCAAAAACACATCAATTTCCCTGTCGACGAGATACTAGCTCAGAACAGCTCATTATTCCAGCCAAGAGGGGAATAATAGCGCAAGAACAGGTCAAATCTCTAGCTATCCTTTGTTTTCTGGAAAGTAAGAACAGGTCTAATTCCCAGCCAGTACACCCCCTCAGAACACCTATTTTCAGAACATCTCCGTTGGCTGCTTTCGTACATGGTGGCATGTATTGCTATACCCTTGGTTGGCATTGTGTAGGATTAGCAGTTGCTTTTGCCCAAGAATAAGCAAGTTTGATCTCTTCAAAGCAAAGATACTTCTTTGGGAAGCTGTACCTGTACTATATAGCTCGGTAGCAGGCTGATATCTTTTTTGAAAATTTGTTTTAATCCCTATGTCTACGCCCATTTTAAAGGTCACTATGTAGTACCAAATAAATGTAAAAAAATAATCATTGAAATTTTTAGGTTTTTCGTTTAGAAACCAAAATAATTTTTTTTTTCCAGGTATAATTATGAAGCGATAACGCCAGCAAATATAATTACGTCAGCAAACATATTTTTGGATCAAAATGTTCATTACAGTTAGTGCCAATATCATATTAAGTTTAATGGTGTAAAACCAAGGTAATCCGGAGATCTCCAGTAGGAAGACGTTCCATAAAAAGAATTCTAAAGGCCGTTTTCCATTAGCGTAAAATTTCGCGCGGAATCCATTGGTAGAAATTGACGTGTGACGTCAAAAGCGATTTCCATAAAAAATTAATATTATATTTGGATTCCTTGTGATCAAATTACCCATTTGGCAAAAACTTGTTCAAAGTCCGTTTTCAACGTTGTTCTAGCGTCTTTACTGCGGATTTTGAACAAGTTTTTGCCTAATGGGTAATTTGATCACAAGGAATCCAAGTATAATATTAATTTTTTATGAAAATCGCTTTGGATTACTTTATTAATGAATGTCTTCTATACTTTGCAGAACACATAACGTCAAAATAAAAACATGATAAACATACCTTTAATTATATTCCTCTGAATATCAATGATTTCAGCTACCAGATCGTTTCTCATATATGTTCTTTGAACAGCTATATCCTTCTGTTTTAGTAGATATTCTTTCATAAGAGCTATAGATTCAAGTTCGACATTTTTAATCTGAAACTCATGTATCTTACATAGAGAGTTTAATAATTCATGTTTTTCATCATTTGAAATTTTCTTTTGAAATGATTCTTCGAGATATTCGTTTTCTCTTATATAATCTTCTAGTTTTTCATTTAGCATTTTTTTTTCACTCTCAATTTCTTTCAAACGTTTCTTAATATTAAGTAAATCATTTTTAGCCAATACAATATCAGGTGGAATTTCAGTTGGTTCGATGACGTCCTGGTTATACAATGCCGGTCCAATACGATACGTATCGCGCCGTGAAATTTTAAATGCTCGAATATCATCAGTTACAGTTCTATATTTTCTTTTCCCTTTTCCAGCTTCTCTTGCACGTGTTTTTGCATCTTCTTGTTCCCATCTAGACAGGAAGTATTTGTACGTTCCATATTTGGACTTGAGGGCGTTCCCAGAGAGCAACAACCTGCTCCAAGTCAACAGTAGAAGAACGTCGAACGTCGTAGTTCTAGCATCTTTACTGCCGACTTTGAACAAGTATGGCCCATTAGTCCCTTCTGCAACGACGGAAAACACAATCGCAAATGATTTTTCTATACTCAGTTGGTACACAAAGTCGTAACACGACGTCGCGTCGTTTTGACGTTGTGTCGACGTTGTTGCGACGTCGCGTGCCGACAGGATAGATAAGGAAGTTAAAATAACGGTTAAAGGAGAATAAAGTGCCCGCGGCCATTATTTTCCGAACCGCTAATGCTATGAAACTTGGCAGACTAATAGAACAACTCAATACAAACACTTTGACGAAAGAAATTGACTTGATGACGTCACTGATAGCTGCTATGACGTCGTCAATAATGAAAAATGCTCTAAGATGAGTGTGGTCTTTATTTCCAAACCACTAATCCTTATGGCGTGAAACTTGGTACACTCATAAAAAAACTCAATAGCACTATGCAAGAAATATTTTTGATTTGATGACGTCATTAGTCTGCATTTTTCCATACTGTTGTATATTTCATTTAGTATTTCCATAATTAACAAATACCTGTCCCAAAATTAGCCTAACAACATCAGAGATCATTTTAACAAAATTATATATTTTCAAAAATACCCCCAGTTTAGAATTAAGTTACCCACGAAAAAATAACGGAAAAACTTCAAAATCCTTGATAAAAGTTAGGAAAAGTCACCAAATTTCAATACCATACCATTAACAGAAATAAAGTTATCGCCTCGGACACTGTATGCCCCTACCCCCAAGTGTTAATAGGGTTAAGGTTGATTTACACTAGGCGGAAATTTTCAAATTTTCAGAAATCCAAAAAAGACACTCCATTGGTAGAAATTGATATCACACGATCAACATATACTCATTATCAGACCTTTCTTATAACTCTATGTAAAATATTTATGACCGTAGCTAAGCTACCATGTTCCATAATGAAATAGTCTTAAGGCTGTAGCTAAGCTCTTTCCATGTTCCATAATGCAACCATAGTTTAATAATTATATGGAAACTATCTATAACCGTAGCTACGCTCTTTCAATGTTCGTTCCATAATGAAACCATAGTCTTAATACTTTCCCACCTATGAACAAGTTCCCAAAACTTCACCATCTCTCTTGACGAACGTCAAGGGAGAAGTAGTCCTGGGTACGAGGTTGACCTATGAATAAAATGATTCTTATGCAAAATGATTCTTATGATTCTTATCAATAGTTAAATTCGTTCGCGTGAATTCTAAATAAAGCCTTTACATTGGTTGATAAGCGACGTCACCTACTTTACATTGGTTAAACTGTGCAATAAAAGAATAAACCAATTTTTGCAGGAATGCGAGTCATTGCAACGACGTCGTTTAGGCACCTATAGATATGAAAACTATGTCTGTCTGGCGTTAATTCAAAACGACGTCGTTTTGACATCAAAAGGAAGTATGTTCGACATTAATTCGAAATGTTGTCGTTTCGACAGCTAGACATCAAAATGATATCTTTTCGACGTCGCATGCTCACACAGAATACCAATTATTTCATTGGACATAGAGTCTATCTATGTCCGATGAAATAATTGGTATTCTGTGTGAGCATGCGACGTCATGTCAGCCTTATGGACGTTGAAATGACATCGCCTGCCGGTAAGATAAAACTTACTCGTCAATAATCAATAGATTCTTCTGATATTCAACAGCATACTGTAAAGAAGTATCTTCTAATTCTATAAGCTCTTTTCTAAAATATGTAAATAATACCAATAAAATACTGCTGAATATAGCATCGGACAGTCTAGAATATCTACAACGTCGGATCAACGTCAATGCAACATCAATAAGCCGTCGCGACGTCGCTTTGACAATTGTTGCGTTGCTCCGATGTAATATATCCACGGGAATTATGACATAAACGCACAAACTTGTTCAAAGTCTGTAGTAAAGACGCTAGAAAACGTCAAACGACATTTTTCTAGCATCTTTACTGCTGACTTTGAACAAGTTTTTGTGCACGTTGATAGTTTTTCACTGTAACTGTACCCTACTTTGCAACTACACACTGAGATTAGATTTACAGGTGCAGAAGATTGTTTGGTTACAAACCGAAACGAGGTGTATCAAATATGGCACTAGGCAAAAACTTCTTAAAGAAAGCCAAAAGAAGACAATCCATTATAGAAATCGACGTAACTCAATGGGTGACGTTACTTTCTACCAATGGAAATGCCCTCTTTTGGCTTTCGCAGGAAATTTCTCGCCTAGTGTTAATTAACAAGGAATTTCCACATGTTTTGAAGTCTAGATTCCTAGGCCTTTTCTGTATCAATGGGTCTAGCTGCAGGTGTGTTGCCTTGCCTTTCCAGAGGTCAAAATTCCTTTGTCTTTGCCTGCTGCCATCTTGCCCTCATGGTCCCTAAAATTTGTCAACACAGTGGTTCAATCACGCTTCGCAATCTTCATATTACTGGTATATTACAGACGAAGGGATCTAAAGTTCAGTTGCAAAAAATAATTTGTTACAAGTATGTTGTTTACATTTTAAATCAGATATGAAATTGTTTTTTTAGTTCATGGCTAGGGGATGGACCTATTCACAAGTACATGAAAACGAGATATTGGCTGCTCAAAGAAGAACTTGTTACAATGCCAGTGCCCTGTACAAAAAGGACGCTATTGCATTGCAATAAGTACTACTTTGAGTAGCCAACGCCTCGTTTTCATGTATTTGTGAATAGGTTTATGGAAATGATAGTGAGGTAGTGATGTTTTAAAAAGCGTTTAGAAATATGCCTACAAGTATACGACATTAAACCAGTGACGGTTGGACGTGTCGATGTTGTTTAGACGTCATGTACCCACTGGAATAGGGGCTAGCAACAACCTCGTTAAGATTACTCTTCCTCGTGTCCAGGGTTTCTTCCTCTTTTTGGGGAGGAAGTTGCTAACACGTTAATATATCTATGTACCTTATTTCTAACTGCTCTTGAAAACTTGCTTTTAATTCATCTTTTAACTTCTCCATCACATTGGCACTTTGTGTTCGTACAGTAAATGATCCTACGACAGAGGGTGTAGAGAAAATGATTGAATCAATATTTGATTGCACTTTTTAACCCTATTCGGTAACTAGGGATAATTTTTCCGTAGCAACCAAATTTTTGACAGGTGGTAAAACAATTTTTCATCTAAATTTTTTTTGCACCACCTGTTTTCCAAATGTTATAATGATTCCTCTTCGGTAACAAAATAATCGGTTACAATGTAAACCAACCAAGTTCTTGTAAAACTTTATATTTATGTTAGCCAGTAAACCTATTCACAAATGTTTGAAACAAGGCATTGGTTCCTCAAAGTAGACTTGTTGCAATTCAATGACAGTTCCTGCACAAACAGAAAGTTACCGCATTGCAACAAAGTTCTATTTTGAGCAGCCAACACTTCGTTTGTATATATTTGTGAATAGGTCTATACCTAATAGAATTTTATGAAAAGTAGCTAAGTAAAAAAATGTCATGCAAAAAAAAAACAACAAAAACTTGATTAGGGTTATTTTAAAAAGTTTGGCCAACAGGGATAGGGTTGCAACTTCTGAATAGTAGGAACCCAAAAACTTCAAAATCCGCATTAAAGACACTAGAACAAAGTTGAAAAAGTCGTTCTAGCCATATTCTAGCGTAAACAATAACCTTCTCAGCATCCGTAGTAAAGACGCTAGAAAGACCAGATTTTATAGCAAGATTCTTTGCGGTCTGCAAATTATCACGGTAACATTCTTGTAAGACATATTCTGGTCTGAGGAGAGATATCTGGTCTGTAAATTTTCAAAATAATGAAAAAAATATGGTGATAATTTGCAGACCGCAAATAATCTTGCTACAAAATCTGGTCTTTCTAGCGTCTTTACTACGGATGTTGAGAAGGTTATGGTCCACTGTGAAGAAGTTTTAAATACTGGATCTCAGATTAAAAAATAAATGGTATTAAAGACACTAGAACAAAGTTGAAAGTTCTAGCCATATTCTAGCGTCTTTACTACGGATGTTAAGAAGGTTATTGTCCACTGTGAGGAAGTTTTGAAAACTGAATCTCAGAATAAAAATTAAATGGTCTACTTACTTGCACTACTATTTTGAATGGAATTAGCATCAACAAGCTTTGTTTTCAATCGTATAATCTCCTGTCGTAAATCTGATATAATGTTTTGATACTGTGCAACATGGTAATTTACATTGTATTGATTTCTTTTTGCTTTAAGTTTAATACTCTTTGCTCTGTCAGCATAAGTTAATGTATTACGAGACTCTTCAAAACTAAAATTAGCTGGACTAACATGAGCTATCATCACAGTCTTGCAATTTCCACCAAGAGAATCCTAAATAACGAAAGTACTAAATTTCTTTAAATGTGAAAATCACTTTCTAAATACACATGTATGAAATCAGACATGACACTAGCTTACACAAGTATATACTTATAGAAACCTAGATAATGAAACATGCACATTTTTAAGAAATTGCGAAAGCATCTACTTCTTGCATCAGATGAAGGCCCATCAGATGAACGCCCTGCCCTGTCAACAAGGGATATCAAGTAAATGGATTTTATTTGTTTATTATTTATTTATTTCAATGATTTGGATGTTTTCAATTGAATCATACCTTCACAGTGTATATAAATTCTGGTCAAATCAATTTATAAGCAACACGTTTCTAAGCAACAGTACTAAATTTCTTCCAAAAGGTAAGCACAAGTACTAGTAAGAGCTTAAAGGGCCTAGCAACACCAAATATTAAAATTGAGCTTGTCATTTTAAAATTTAGAGAAGCAGAGATATATTTCGTTTAAACTTAACATACTCAACATTTCATAATTCCTGACAATAATTGTCCCTTCATATTCCATAACGACCTACAGACTCACAGTATGTATAAATTACTCGGCCTGTCGTGTCCGTTAGTAAATCTTTGTTTCTATACTTAGCAACAAATTTAGCAATAACAGTACTAAGAGACATCAATTTTGTAAGCAACATTACTAACGTCTGACCTTTGTTGCTTATAAAAAAAATGTGTACCGTTCACGAGACATAAAAATAATCAGTCGTATCAGAGCTTAAAATAACTGCCGGTCATGGAAAATACTCTGAAAATATCTCCTCCACAGTAATGACCGGCTGTTATTTTAAGCCCTGAAGTATAAAATCTTACTTTTAAAAGTCTGGTCAATTTACTATCTCTGTAGTTCACATATGTTCCAGCTTTATTCCCTTTCTCACCTAAACCAATCAAAATAATCAGAGGTTATTTCTAAACCAATCAAAATAGTTAAATGTGTACGTAATCAAATAATTTGTCCAATATTTCAAGTTCTAAGTTAGTTAACTTGATAAATGACACACGCTGAAGTGGAGTAACCCAAATGGGCAATGAATTGTTCAAAGTCCGCAGTAAAGGGGATAGAACAACGTTTTCAATGTTGTTCTAGTGTCTTTACTGTGGACTTTGAACAAGCTTTAGCTTATTGGGAAGTGTTGAAATGTGCGATTCTTTCGCCGAAGTACACATTACACAGCCTAGATGACTGTCGAATAAGGTCCGGCATGTTCCTCTTATTTGGACAGTGTATTGCCATATATGGAAATATACTGGATCTATTCGATAGTATTTTAAGGCTGTGTATTGTTGTTTTTCAAATTAGAAATGAAAGAATATACTTACTTAATGCATTTATACAATTTCCCAATGCGAGTAAAGATCTGTTTATGTGTGCACCTTCAATCAATCTTTTACCTGTATTCTAAGAAGAAGATATAAAATAATTTATCTAGGATCATTTTGAATAATATTTTTTTATATTACTAGGGATAATTTTCCCTTAGCATCCAAACATTTAACTTAAAAAACATTTTGGTATATAGTTCTCGAGAAATAAAAATTCACTAAAATGTTTTTTGCACCACCAGTTCTGGTCCTAATGGCGTCATCATATTGTCGTCTTCAAAAAAATATTTTTGCAGAAGAGTTATTATTGTGTTAAACTAACTTTCTGGAGCGTTTCAATACTATAGCTTGTTCCATTCAAAAGTTTTGGAGGGCCGGCACAAAGGGCCCCCCCCCCCCCATCCATTCAGTATCACCAAAAGCCCATACTGATTAGGGTTAATGCCACCTCTGCATAATAGAGTGTAAAAAGTAAAGAGTACCGACAAGACAGAAAGCCTCAAAATCTGATTAGCAAGTTAAGCAGCACGGACATTCGAAATTCTTCCAAGAGTACTAGGCTGCTAGAAACAACCAAATTCATCGAGTTTGCCAAAACATCTAAGATCCCAGGTGCTAAGTCTTGTCTACTCGATAAATCACCGAGGAAAATCTCTAGGGATTTCTCGTAGTTATTTTCTGCATTTATGTTTTACTTGTGGTGTCTATTGCTTGTTGAAATTCTTAATTAGTCACATGTTAAATCACAATACAAAGAGAAAGAAGGTTTTATCTAAAACTAAGCAATAACTACATGGCGTCGGATTGACTTCAAAACAACGTCAAAAATGCCCCGACGTTGCTTTACTGACGTCGTGTAAGAACTTCTGCTTCTTCTGACAACTAGTTTTAAATAGTAAACAAACCTGTGTGTGAGCTGCTCTTTCTGATCCAGCTAAGTCAATTAAATATAATTTTGCTGTTTTTACTTCATCAGTTACGTCACGTACACGACTTCTTTGTTCAACTGTTACCTAAAAATGGAGAAGAAATATAGACTCGGTGCACATGTGACGTTGAATCAACTTTGAAAGAACGTCAAAACAACGCCAGACACTTGTTGTTTCAATATGGATCCTATGTCGTGTTTCTGCTGCATATGTTTCTTTTATGAAAAGGGATGCAATTTGGTGACCATTATCTCTTAGTATTCTATAATCTCGTTTCCAAGGCTTTTTAGTCCCTACCTAGTAGGAAAGACTTGTTCAAAGTCAATAGTAAAGACGCCAGTAAAGTTTTTCCTACTGGGTTATTAGTCACTAAACAATACAAAGAAGTACAAAATATTATAAATACGGTGGTAAATTTCAATCCAAGCTCGTCCCCAGTGCCTTTTGACTTTTTTAAAAAATATTATTTCTCCACCACTATAAGGCCCAAAACAAATTAAAAAAAGCGATGAGGCTTGATTTCAAACCTGTAATACTGCATGTGATCTTGACGATGTTTTATTTACAGCAGTTGGTTCGCACATGCGCTCTTTATTACCACGTGATAAAAGTTCCATGATTTCAGATGTGGTTAAAGCTTCATACTCTGTTAACCCAGCTACTTGTACGCCTTTACTGTCTTCTCGTAAGTCTAGATAATCCGATGAAGGGTTCAGTAAATCTCGAATCATTTCGTTGTAAATCTAAAAAAAAATAAAACAAACATAGGATAAAGATACAGAAACCGTTTATCTCACTCTCAGAGCCTAACGCGCGGAAAAAATAAATAAAAGAAGGAAAAAAAAGCTTAGCCACTGGGTGAGCAAGAGTGCAGTTTCCCTGCAACGATGTAGATATTTGTTTCCACTGAGCAAGCCTGAATATAACTGCCGGGCATCACCTGTGGCAGAGAGTTTTTTGAATATAGTGTTCAACTTAATTTTTTTTCTTAAGTGATCAGTGTTTATACACGTTAGTTTTACCTCTAAATACGACATTTTCACTTTATATGTTTGATCATGTCTTGTTCTGTGCATTTCTTGATATAGATAGTTTAACGTAAGAACCATTATACCAGGTTCATTATCAGTTCCTAACATTGTGAAAGTTTTCCCAGCACCTATAATGAAATGATATTAATTCTGCATCACGAAAGCTGAATCTATATTGGTGCTTCAAATTATTCATCAAGTACTATGCATTGTTAACCCTATTCAGGCTGGGGCCGGGGGAAGGGGGTGGTAGTGGGAGGGGGCCCCGTCATACCTTTTTCATAATTCCTGAAAGTATTGCTTATAGGACTAGAAATGTTACCTACAATTTATCTAGGATCATTTTACAATTTTGTTTTGGTAACTAGGGACAATTTGTCCTTAGCAACCAATTTTTGACAGGTGGTAAAAAACTTCTTTTTTATCTTCTCGTACTTTTGCTTGAAAAACGTTCTGACAAATTTTGTGCCCTCTCCATCAATGCAAAATCCCAAAAAGCCCATCCTGAATAGGGTTGGTATGCTATTGGTACTTAATATGCTATTAGGAAGATTTGTCAAATAAGGTACTTTATATAATACCCTCCAGTATTAATATAACTGTGAAGGAGTGTTTTTGAGCATAGTTTTCAGCTTTAAAGGCAAAAACTATATAAAAAGGCGTAAATGTGCAGACTGAGCTGGATTTCACTGGATCTCTTAATGCACGGTTGCTTGTTTAGTTTGGTTCAACATAAAAACCACGCATGAAGACTGAATAGGCAAGACTATAAATGGCTTCTAATTTAGAGTCAAAACAAATATACCATAGTGCAGATGTACTGCTTATCTGTTCACTGATTGGTTTTAACGAGGAAATCAACCAATAGAAAGTTTGATGTATCACATTACATTGTACTTACCAGTTGGACCATAAGCGAAGATAGTTGCATTGTATCCTTCCAGTACAGATTCCACTAATGCTTTAGTTGTCTCATTGTACACTTGAACCTAGAGAATAAAATATGTGTAGTGTGAAAGACCAACTCGTACCACATACTTTGTATAACCATAAGGGCACGTGACGTCAGAACGTCAAAGCAACGATTTGCAATAGTTGGTTTTTAAATGTCGGATTAAATTTGCTGGTATAATTGCTCAGTTGGAAGCATTTGTAAATTCGGTGTAAAAATACTCTGCAGTGTAGGATAAACATGATAACAATGGTGTATTTTAGCTTTTTCGCATTATTATTGATTTCCTAAACTTTAGTATGCAGGGGGAGGTAGAATAAGAGGAGGGAGTGGGGGAGGGAGGGGGAAGTTCCAAAACTAAATGAGCATCCCCCGTTTATTTGATACTGCAGAGTATATAGAACTGGTTGTTTTAATTTATTCATTTGGATTATTATAAATTATTCCTCTGCACTGTACAGATCACAGATCACCGTTAAAGCAACATCCAAACTACTTCGTGACGTCGTTTTTACGTTGTTGCGACGTTGTTCCAACATTGTGAGCACACGGGGACACTACTTCAAAATGAAACATGAATCCATACCTGTGAAGAGAATGGTCCAAATGCATGGTCGAAAACGTATGTTTTTTCTCTTGATCTATTCGCACGGAGTATGTTGAAATCATTGTCTGATGGATCCAGCATACATACCATCTAAACGAGACAGATTACAAGATAACAGATTACCGGTACCGAATATTCCCGTATTTGGACTACATATTGCCATATATGACAACACACAATCCGTATAGGGGAATATGCGGGACTGGATTTGGAAGACATTTACGGTGTGTATATTTCCAAAAATTCAAACTCTCCACAGTCTAAAAAACTGCCGAATACGGACCCGTATATCTCCGTATATGGACTGCATATTTCCATATATGGTAATACACAATCTCAATATGGAAATATTCGGGATTGTATTCGGTAGTTTTCAGACCGTGCCCATTATTTCGACCAATTTTTCTGACCCTCTGCGAGTTGGTAATAACTGTTGTACATTTTGATTTCGACAATATGGAGTGCAGTGAAAGCGTCAAGTGAAAACGTCAAGTGAAAGCGTTGAGTGAGACTTCGTTTTTATAGACCACCTCAAAATTAAATTTTAAAAATGAATCTAAAAACAGAAGAGAGTATGTCAACGAGCGCAATTGATTGGTTTCTTCAATACGAAGATGTCATTGACTCAATACTCTTCTCCGCAAATCTTAATTTTGAGTCGCTATTAAATAAATAACTTTACATTTTCTTCTACCACGTTGATAATTTCTGAACATCCTTGCGATATTTCTGCTTCACTGATTGGTCGAATTCGAACAGCTACCTAAACGATATACATAAAATTTTGGTTTATAGTTGATTTGTTTAAATCGATGTCAAATTAATGTTCAAACAAACGTCAAATCGGGATAGGAGAAAAAAGATGTATCATGTCAGATTCATTACTTCGTAAATGATGAAAGGAATTAATCCTCAATAACAAAAAACGAGATTACAAACATCCTTTTACTTTTTATTGCATAAACATCAACTTCGAGTTATCGAGATCTTCAGTTATCTCGAATATTCATTAGCACGAACTAATCTTTTGTCCCCGTAGAGGTTCAGGTCATCGGAAGGGAAGTTAACTGTATTGCAACATCACCCTGTTCTTTTAACATCTTACCAGCCGACAAAAACCTGCCCAAAGTCCGCAAGATAACTTTAGAACAACGTTCAGGTTTTAACGTTATTTTACTGACTTTGAACAGATTTTTACCGATTAAGTTTTGTTGAAATAACGCCACGTGTTCATTATACATACCGTGATTTTATTCGAACGTTTATTTCTTTTTCCTTTTCTTGAAAGAATAATACTATTCTTTGCAATGTCACCAATCATATTTTAATCTTTACAGGGAGGGCTACTGAGTCAACGATCTTGCAATACTATGTAAATATAGTTGTTCGTACCGAAGAAACCAATCAATTGCAAACTCGTTGACTAAAAACTATTTCTTATGAAAATATAAATCGAAAATCCATATATGTAACTACTATGGTCACATATACCCTGACTTTTTAATCAATGCAAGAAATAAAATATTAATCAAAGGTGTTTGACCTCACCACGATAAAAAATCGAAAAGATTCTTCATTTTTGAAGTCTGCGGTCTGTTTACATTTCTTAATATGACGTATGTCGTAAGTTAAAAAACCCAGAATAAGAACTAAATTGCTTCATCAAGCCACAAACTTGAATATACTTAAATGTTAAATGATTTAAAAAAATTGAAAATATTGTTCTTTTTTTAAAAATTTCTTCTCTTTCACTAGCCATTTATTTTTGTTCCTTCACTACGTAAAAACAAAACATATATTTTAACATATATATTGTGTGTATGTGGGAGAGAGGAAGAATTTTGCTTGAAAAGACGGGGGTTCTAAGCAGCAAAGAGAATAATTATCCGCAGGTCTATGTTTCATAAAAAACAGAGCTATTAATCTAATAAAAGTGAATCAGGCTTACAAAGTACAGATTCATCTTCTTTTTTTGTTGTGTTTGCTTGTCAACACGCAAAAACGTTTTATGGACGTCGTAAAGATGTTGTTTTGACGTCGCAACGTCAAAACGGCGTCTTTATGACGTTCATTAGCCGATGCGTGCCTACTGGGTTATGAACTATCTCTCTAAAACAACAGAAAAAAAAATACCCAGTTATTTTGGGGGATGTAAAAAGACTAAAATCAGTTTGGTTAAAAAACGTCTACAACGAAGTGTATTATGCCATCAATCTTGCAACCGATTGGTTTAAATGCAGCGAAGAAACCAATCAATCGAAAGGTTATTAACTAAGTAATCTTCTCTGTAGAGATTAGTTTTTTGATAAAGTTTTGTCTATTATTTTTTTTCTTCATTTTCAAATCTTTTTCAAATATTTTTACTGGCTGAATTTTTTATGCAACACCCGGCTATGATTTCACAGAATAAATAATAAAGATAATTGCGATCGTTGCCAAGCAACTGAATTATACTTATTTCTGATTAAATCATTAGTTGTTGTAAAAAGAAAGGAAAAAGTAATAAAGAAATGTTGAATTATTAAAAGCAAAAAGCTTAAAGTAAACAAAGGAGTATTCGTGAAATTTTAAAAGTAATATATGCGTGTACATATATAATCCTAGAGCATAAGTAATTTTCCAAACGTCAAAATAACGTCGGGAAAACGTTTGAAACAAAACATAAGTACAATTCAAAGAGTTGCTACAGCATAACCTAACAAAATAGGTGACCAACCTCGTTCCCAGGGCTTCTTCTCTCTTTACGTTGTCAAGAGAGAAGAAGCACTGGGAATGAGGTTAAAAGGTGACATTTAAAAGAGTGCAATTTAAACCTCAATTTCTGAAGATTTGAAAATCGCTACAGTTTTCCAGCCGGCAAAAACCTGTTCGAAGTCAGCAAAAGAAACATTGTTCTAACGTTATTTTGTTGAATTTGAACGGGAGACTTTTGAATGAGACTTTTTATATTAGCCATATTTCAACCGGGGAAGGGGATGGGATTCCGCCCCCCTGTCACATTTTTATTATTTATAACATTCGGACCACTAGAGCAGTAGTACTGAAACTTTTTCTAACTTCCTATGAGACAAAATTGTAAAAATTTCAGCTGG
This sequence comes from Neoturris breviconis, assembly GCA_032360805.1. Taxonomy (NCBI): domain Eukaryota; kingdom Metazoa; phylum Cnidaria; class Hydrozoa; order Anthoathecata; family Pandeidae; genus Neoturris; species Neoturris breviconis. The sequence goes on along the minus strand of JAULBZ010001076.1, from coordinate 9,682 downwards.
ATTACGTCAGTGGATCAAAAAATATATATCATAACCTGAGACCACCTATTTCTACATAGAGAAATCCCATATAAATCGACAATTCATTATTTTGCAATAACTTCTGTTTGAATAACACTTATAACATGAGACTTAGTCAAGTTACATAAAATTTCAAAAGAAAGATTTCTGAAAGTTTTCCCTGATTTTCCTTGATTTTGAAAATTGGATTTTTTCCGGATTTTTTGGCGGTAATTTTGGTATTTTGCAATGTTCTTGTTAAAAAACTGGAAAATATGTTAAGGATACTGTATGCGTTTAAATAAAATGAAGGTGTGCTTCTACAATATAAATATTTTCAATTAGAAGAAGGTTCAGTGCTTATAGTAACACAATTTTTGAAGTTCTAAAAAAATTATTTTGTGGAAAAAAAGAGTTGCAAAGTTGTGTAATTTAAATCTTGCACTGTACTTACATATTTATTATTATTATTATTATTATTAAGCTAATTATGTGTCCGAAAGAAATAAAATCTCAAGATAATATTTATACGATGTTATTCAGCACGAAATTTGCAAAAAAATAACATCATAAGGCTGCTATTCTTTCGTTTTATTTTTTCCACAAATTGAATTCAGTTCTGTTAAATATTTTCTCGTTTATCAAACCCTAACAACCGTTTTACGACGTGATAACTTTTTAATTGAATAACTATATAACGACACCGAGGATGTTATTTTAGATAATTTAATTTGAACGTTACTACGGCAAGTTATGGTATTTCGTTCGGACACATAATTCAGTTATGTAGGAGGAATATGCCTGAAATTCAGTTTCGAGATATCAGATTTTAAAGAAATTGCTAGCTTCGCGAATTTTTACAAAATCTATTGAAATAGTCACAAAGAAGATTAACTTCTAACGATTTGCCGCGTAAATTAAATTTCAATGATCTTCAGAAAATAATTTCAATGCAGTTAACTTCTATTGTTGGTCTTTATTGTTTAATACCAATAGGTTTTCTTTCTATTATTGTAGAAATAATTTCTTTTAACACATCTGTGACCACACCTTTATTCACACACAATATTTTAGTTCTGATCAAAAGACAATTTCTTTTTAAGAAAACATGGAAGCTAAGGCTGTTACAGAAGAAATATCAGCATGTGGGTGATAGACACCGATAGACACGATTGACACATTCTACATTCTGCTACACCCTGCAAATAATAATCAAGGGCCTGCATATCTATAACCCAGTAACAATTAGAAGTATTGTCTTCATAGTCACCTTCATAACCATCACTTCTCGACATTGGCTCATCTTCTTTACAGGAACTGGAATCAGAATCAACATTTGTTCTCCACAAATATATTTTTTTGTGACTAGCGGATAATGGGGGTGATGTTGTTGATGATGAAGGTGTGGCTTTGCCTAAAGTTTTAGGCTGTTGCAGTTCTTGAGGAATTGTATTAGATGTTGTATTAGATGTTGGTACCATGAACCTTTATTATGCATTATTAATGCTTTTTTTATTGACGATTTCATTATTGTTTTGCTGACATTTTTTCCCCACGTTCTTTAGTGCTAGCAAAAGCAAATGGTTGATGTTTGTAAGAATACTTCAATAAAAAATGTAATAGATATTGATATAAATAAATAAATTAGCGGTTTTGCTTAAAACTGTAATACTGTGCTGTTAATATTTATCAGTGAAACGTCTAGGGTAACTTTTTTTTATTCGATTATGACGTCAAACTTAATTTTGTTCTACAACATATGTGCCATTGATCTCAACGCAATTAAGGAGGCTTTTACAGAGGAAAAAGACAATAAATTTGCAGGTCTTATGACAAGTGTCCATTATTAAATATATATATTTTGCTATGACGTCATCAAATTTTACGAAAAATGCTGATTTGGCACATTTTTCTATTAAGTACGACCAACGTCACGATGGATTTCGATAAAGGTTAATTTAGAGCCCATAAAAGTACGGTTGTTAGCATCACACAACCTTCTCCAGTGATTCAAGATAAGAAAAACCTAATTTTTGGGCATTTTTAAACCAAATTTGACTGATGACGTCACAATTTTCTAAAAGCAAATTAAAATTATAAATTTTTGAGAAATAATAATTGCAAAGAATATGAATTTTTAAGACTCGCAGAAATATTGTCATTTTCCTCTAAAAAATCCTCCTTAATTGCGTTGAGGTTTCGGACTATGGCTTTAAAAAAATTAATAACAATAGGCTATTATGAGATATTACAATGAAATACTATATTTAGAGTTGCTATATTAAATTTTATTTAGTGATAAATTTGAAGAGAATTTCTAGTGAATTTTCAGCAGTATACCTATATCCATGCTTTTCATTTTCATATCATTTTCTAAAAATTTTGCTCTAGATATATTTATCATTGAAAAGAAGATAGATTTTTCCCCCTCCAAAACCTCTGATGAAACGATGCTGTAGTGTTGAAACTTCCCAGAAAGTTAGGTCAATATAGTATTAAAATTTTAGCATAATTATTTTTCTGATATCGTCATCACTTATAATGACGTCATCATTGGAAATCAAGTGGTGCAAAAACCAAACTCTTTGGTAAAAAAACCCGTTTTGTTCCAAAACGTTTTTCATGCAAAAATAAGTTTTTTTTTTTTTGGAAAATATTTTTTAGTACCAGTCAAAAATATGGTTGCTATGGAAAAACTATCCCTATTTACCTAAATTCTTTTTCAAAATTGTATGAAAAGTCCCAAAAGTTCTAGTCATATAAGACATTCGTTCAAAAAATATGAAAAAAATATGAGAAGGAAGAGCTAAAATAGAGTTAACTCTATTCAGTAAGAGGGAAGAATCCTCCTTTAACCATACTTTTATTCATAACTTCTAAACTTCTGAATGAGTAGCTAGGGATAATTTTTTCTAACTTTTGACAGGTGGTAGGTGGTAAAAGAAATCTTTTAAAAATATTTTTTGTTCTTATTATTTTTGCTTGAAAAATTTGGTGACCAAAATTTTTTGTGCCTAAATTTTTATTTTGCACCACTTGTTTGACCCTGATGACGTCATCATAAGTAATAACGTTATCAAAAAAATAATTATGTAAAAGTGTTGTTTATGTGTTGGACTAACATTCTGGAGCATGTTAGCGTGTTCCCATCAAAAGCTGTGTTTTTTTCTCCAAATTATTCTTTTCATGATACACTATTAGCCTGTTATTTTCATCACTATGCTATTAGCAGTTAAACATTTATAGAGGGGGAGGGGGTCGAATCCCCTCTCACTGGAAGTAACCTCTCCAAAAATGCCCGGTTGAAATAAGATTAAGAGAGTCCCACAAAAATCTGGAACAACATTGAATATAATGATTATAAATGATCTTGAAAAAAAAAGGTGATATAGCAGAATTACCTTCAGGTATAAGAACTTTTTGGAAAAAGCTTTAAGTATGTGAGGACAGAATTATTTTTATTATTATTATTTTTTTTTTGTCTTTTACGTTAATGAATCAGTTTTTCTTATCAAATTTCCAAATATTTTAGTACCAAGTCCCACTTCAGATGACGTCGTACAAAAAAATGACGTCAGCAAATTGCACAAATGTTTTTCTTGTGTTAGAGTTTACAGTCACAAGTTTCATGTTTCTAGTATATATTCCTATCAGAAATTACGGAATCCACCCCCACCCCAGGTATAAAATCTTAAAATACCCAATGCTGTATAGAGCTAAACTGATTTTGGAATACTGTACGTACAATTATGGACTAGAATTCGGGCAAATTGGTAAACCTAAATAACAATCATGGTAAGTCCAAGCCAGAATATAACTATCGGACATCACCTGTGGTTGAGTGTATTTTGAGCATGGAAGCAAGTTTATGTATGACACCTAGTGCCAGACTTTATCAAAAGCTTTGAAGAAATATCAAGAGCGATTGCTCGTGTTTCTAACTTATTCTGACAGTGATAACCAACCTCGTTCCCAGGGCTTCTTCTATCCTGACGTTCGTCAAGAGAGAAGAAGCCCTGGGAACGAGGTTGAGTGATAACCCCTAAAATGTCAGCTGCTGAGTGAGAAGAGCGAAAGCTTTATTGAAAGTCTGGCAAGAGTTTTGACTTTCGAAGATAAAGTACAAAGATACTATTTAAGACAGATTCAAAGAATTTACTGATGATGGGAAGTAGACTGATAGACCGATATGCAATTGGGTTAGAGTGAAGACCAGAGCTTTTAGAAACAGGACAAACAGACGGACTTTTCGGAGATGGGACTGTTTGATGCTTCATTGAATAGTTATTAACCTTATTCAGGCCGGGCGTTTGGGGGCTCTTAATAGCCGGGGTGAGGGGGGCACTTTCTCTATACCTTTTGAACCATGCTGTAAAAAATATGGTTGCTAGGGAAAAATTATCCCTAGTAACCAATTTATTTCTTTTCAAAATGATCCTAGATTTGTAGTCATACAAGCCATTCATTTAAATGTTATGTAAAAAGGGTTCGCACTTTGTACCCCTTCCCCCCGGCCTGAATAGGGTTAAAAGAGAAGAAGCAAGTTCCGGTGCAATATTTTGTAGTACCACCAAAAGCAGCCCACGGAGGTGTTCCTAAAAATAGGTGTTCCTTAGGAGGTATACTGGCTGGGAATTTGACCTGTTCTTAGGTTCCAGTAAAAAGATACAGCTGGAGATTTTACCTGTTCTTTTACTATTGATCATCTACTGGCGGAAAAAATGATCTTTGGCTGTTTCAGCTAGGAAATGGAGAAGCTCTGGCTGGGAAAATGATCTGTTATGGGCTAAGTCTTTTTGCAGCGAGCTAGGAAATTGAGGTGTTCTTATAACAATAGCTACTTTTTTAGGAAAGTCTTACTTAGATGGAAATACTAACTGTTCTCACACTTGATTCCTCTCTAGCTAGGAAATCGAGCTGTTCTGAGATATACACGTATGCTAGTAAAATGAAGATCAGCTAGAGAATAAGAACACCTATTTCTCAGAACACCTCCCATTGGCTGCTTCTGTACCATCCCATTGTGACTAACTGTCTCGGAACGTAATACGAATACGCTATCAAGGTAGCATCTGTCCGTGGTAGAAATTTCAGTAGTGGGTGACCAATATTATCCAAAGTAGAGTTTATGGAAATGTTTCTGACAAACAATTGAGCTTTGTCTATTGAAGATAGGTGCTCCTTCGATTCGATTTGCGCCGGTTGCCCTTATATAAATCTTCATGAACAAATAATGTGAATTGTTAATTGTACTCGGGAACTCAAGGTCATTGCTCTATATGAATGGGACATTCGATGTCAACATCGAATAGACGTCGTTTTATTGCTAAAAAGACGCATTTTTGTTATTGAGTGGAACTACTCAAGTGGACTCACAAGTAAGAAAAAAGCTTACCGTAAGCATTACGAATATCAGAAAGCGACTTAGTACATAAACAACTTTGGACAAAATGTTGAGAAAATACCCCCCCCCCCCCTCTCCCCCCAAAACAATATTGATCTCCATTGAATGTTACAGGCTTCATGACAACATTGTTATGGGGGAGAGGGGGGAGCATAAACTTAGTGCATGAATTTATAAAATGTCTAGCATTTTCTCAAGGTATTCTGTCCAAGGTTGTAGGTATCAATATTTATTTCAAAGACTTTCAATTTTATAATTAAATATGGTACCATTTTACTCTTTAAACAAATATTTCCATGCTGTCTAAAGTGCATGGTAGAAACACAAATAATAAACATATGAGAACATGTATAGAAAGTTTGACATACCGTGAGACTATCTTCTTTAGCTTTCATTATACTGATTATGAATATATTCTTCACCTGACATTGTTAACTTGTGGCAAAAATAACATTTTACTCTTTAGTCAGAATTAACGACGAAAAATTTATTTAATATTTAATACTTTTTCCCCTACCAATGAAGGTGTTTATATATTTATGAGTACCATTATTGAGTATACATAATTGATATATTTCTATGGGTATTTGTTTTCAAAGTTTACATGGTAGCCATTTTGAATATATAACTCTCTTCATGGTTGTTTATTTTTGTATCAGGAGAATAATGATCAATTAGGTTGCTTCATATTGCCATGGTAATACACAGGCCGTATGCGAAGATGCCTGTGGCAGTGTATTGTAGTTATTCACGCAATACATCTATTATTAATCAATGGTCAAAAACCTGTCTAGCTCCGCAGTAAAGACGCTAACTAAAACAACATCGTTCGACGTTGTTCTTGCGTCTTTAGTGAGGACTTTGAACAAGTTTTTGCCCATTAATTAATAATAAATGCATTGCGTGAATAACTACAATACACTGCCACAGGCATCTTTGCATACGGCCTGTGTATTACCATGGCAATATGAAGCAACCTTTTTGGTAATACACCGTCCCAATATGGACTAATCTTTTTCGGTATTCCTTCTCGTTGTAATTTATTTCGTTTGATGGAGAAATATTTATGATTTATCTATTTCTATTCATAGTATCATTTCTATTATAGCCCCTGATTATAGCTAATTATTTTTGTTAGAGCGATTTTTTTTATTGGGACAATTTATTATTAATTGCTAGTAGGAATACAAAATAAGAGATATGTAATTGTTCCTAATCAAAATGCTACTAATTTCGCACTTAAGTGGTAAACAGCACTTTTATAATATACGAGACAATAAAATACCCAGCTGGAAAATACTTGTTCAAAGTCAGCAAATTAACGTTAGAACAACGTTCTTTGAACGTTGTTCTAACGTTATTTTGCTGACTTTGAACAGGTTTTTACTGGTTGGGATATGAAAATTTTAATTATATTTTTATATTACAAAGATATTGTAGGAATCCTGGGAAGTGTAAAGTCATATTGCTTACAGCATAAAAGCCTACCGAATACGGTCCCGTATTTCTCCGTATTCGGACTGTGTATTGCCATATATCGTATTCGGTAGGCTTTTACACTGTGTGGTCCACTTCGTTGATTGAATTACTGCCACAATTCCGTTTACTTTCAAGAAAAAAGGTGTTCCAACAGTTGTTTGAAAAACAAATGTTTGCAAATGCATTTATAGAATCTTATACAAGAAAAACCTGTAAACAGTAAATCATGAACTAAAAGCCCTAGCCTCTCCACCAAAAAATTTACGTTTTTCAATAACTGTTGTAGTTTTACACTTCTTTTAGCAAATCTTTAGTAGCTACAACCATGGACAAAAATACTGTAGTTAAAGTGAAATATTTTCAAAGAGTCGAAAATTTCCACTTAGAGAAAAAAAGTCTATAATTTGATTAGCAAGACGATTATCACGAAAATTCGAATTTGTTCCAAAAGCCTGATACTAGGCTGCTGGAAACAACACAATTCGTCGAGTTTGCAAAAAGTCATGAGTCTACTAGATAAATTTCTAAGATAAATCTCTCAGGGACATCTCGTGGTCGTTTTTTGCTTTTTTGTTTTACTTGTGGCGTGTATTTTTCGGCAAAATTTGTAAAATGTCTCTTATTTTAGGTCCATGATTGTAGGTTGAAATAATACCAATAGATGTTGAATAAGAATATAAATAATATATCCAGCCTTGTTCCAAGGGCTTCTTGTTTTTTCGAAATACGGAAGAGCCGCTCTTCCGTATTTTGAAAAGGCAAGAAGTCCTTGGAACGAGATTAATATGTACCATAATATCCCTCATTTAAAACATATAAAGATCTGTTTTTATAGAAAGGAAAGAGGGATTATTACTAGGCGAAGAATTCTGCCTTGCAAACACGCAAACAACAGTATAATACCTTAAACTGTTTTATCGCTTACTCCCGAATTAACGCCCCTCTCGTCTAATCGCGAAGGTTAAAATTCAAAATATTTTTAACGCCTCTCCTGATTAAGCGCCCAGAAATAAACTATCAGAATTCAAATAAACGCCTGGAGCGTTTAATTCAAATTAGTAATTTTCAAAAGTGGATATGAAGAAAGTACAACCTCGTTCCTAGGGCTTCTTTCCGCTTTTTGACGGGAGAGAGTCAAAGTGTATAATCTGACGGGTAAAAATGATTTTTTTCTTTGCCCAAAACCCCCTTGGATTTACAAAAAGGCTAAATCGAGAAAATTAAATTTTAAGTTGACCTTTGGAGTAGGCCCTGTAAATAATGAAATGCATATTGTAAAATCTTAACAATAAATTCAAAAATGTTGCAATGCCAAAAAAAAGGTGATGGCGATGGAGAGTCGGAAAACTGAAGAAATAATATTTCTTAATTTACATTACCTTGTATCCAAGATTATATTTTAGAAAGGTTGCGGTCATATTAACATCTATTAAAAAAAGTAATTTTATTTATAATTGTTATTTTTAAGATGTAAATAGCTAAGTAGAAAAAAAGCTACTGAAAAATACCACCGTGTTTAAACTGATCTTTACTCATCAACGTTTTCAAAATTTAGTCTGGGAAAAGTGACTAATTAAAGATTTGGTCAGGAAAAAGTGACTAAATTACAATCAGCGTCCAATATTTCCCCCTACTTTTTCTCACAATAAGGGAGGCCAAGTGGAAGGAAGGGCTTTGCCGTCAGATTAAAAATATTCAAATAACTAGTAAATACGTAAATACAATACAAAAACAATCAAAATATTGAAATATTTAATTAATACCTCTCCCGAATGTCTCTCCCATTTAAACGCCCATGTTAAATTAAATAAACGCCCCATGGCGTAAAAGTAGTCATTCGTGGTAATGATTATTTCATATTTAGCAAAAAAGCCGGAAAAATTGTAAAAATATCCGAAGGAAGTGCAGTGTTTTCTATTTTTCTTATCTATATGTTCATGTTTTTTGATTTTATAAAAAACCTACAACACGCCATCATACATAGAACAAACACGTGACATAAATCTTCCAACGCGATAAACAAAACAAAACCAACTGAATGGATTCGGCAATGAATATTACTGACTCTGTGTTTCCATATGTGGAAATAAACCTATCAAATATGGTCTCGGATATCTCCTTACATGGACTGTTTATTGCCATATATGGAGTAAACCTATCAAATATGGTCTCGGATATCTCCTCACATGGACTGTTTATTGTCATATATGGAATGAACCTATAAAAAATGACCTCGAATATCTCCTTACCCAGACTATGTATTACCATATATTGAAGTAAACCTAGGAAATATTGCTTCAAATATCTCCTTATATAGACTTTGTATTGCCATATATGGAAGTCAACCTATGAAATATTTCCTCGAACATCTCCTTACCCAGACTATGTATTACCATATATCGAAGTAAACCTATGAAATATTGCCTCGAATATCTCCTTACACAGACTGTGTATTGCCATATATGGAAATAAACCTATGAAATATGACCTTGGCTATCTCCGCACATGGATAGTTTATTGCCTTATATGGTTTCATTATCACTAACTATTTTCTTCTGTGTCTAGAAAAAATACTCGTTGTTTATTTATAATAGGAAACCAGGTAAGCAACTATAGTACATGGTTAGCTTCAACTTGCTATTCATCTTTAGTAAATGACACCCCAGTGGGTACAAACCTGTTCAAAGTCCGCACTAGAGACACTAGAACAACATTGTACTGACATGGTATTAAGGCCGTTTTCCATTAGCGTAAAATTCCGCGCGGAATCCAAATGAAGACATTCCATTGGTAGAAATT